>CM069172.1:13570234-13653049 GCA_035221665.1 Okamejei kenojei
CCACAAAAATAATACCACCTCCCCCCCCCCCCCCCCACAATAATAATTTAGTTAGCATTTAAATTTTGTTTAGTTAGAATCTTTCCCCACCCTATCACCCCCTCCAGCCCCACCCCCCCATTATGCCCCCGCTCGTCCCTTCCCCCCCCGACCACTCCCAAAGCCCCCTCTCCCCCCCCAACCAATAACCTCCTAGCCGTATCCTCCCAGCCGATCCATTTCTCTCAGCGTATGACAGTCCACCATCCCGGGACTTTTAAGTTGTAAACCTATGCTGGCACTCCTTATTAGCAAGATGTGACCTAATCAAATTAGGAGGCCAAACACGCACACATAATACCTAGGATTTCGGCCCGAAACCGTTTTGCCTATTTCTTCGCTACTTTGATGCTGCCTGCGCACCGCTGTCACCCGTGAGATTTCTCCAGCTTTTTATCTGTCCCTTCGACTTTTTCCAGCATCTGCACGTTCCTTCTTAAAACGCCCATGGTGTTGTCCTCATAGGGCTCTGTTACACGACCAGAAGGAACCTCTTTGCTCACTATACTCCGATTCTTCATTGTTTTATAATGGCCAAACATGCCATTCGCTTTCTTCCCTGCTGCTGACTCCTGCATGCTTTACTTTCCATAGACTGTTCAGAACAAGGACCCGCAGAGCCGTTGTACTTCCTCCTCCTTTCCCAACTTCGCTTGACGCATCTTAGATCCTTAGCCACTCGATATGTAAAGCAAGAACTCCACATAATGGCGATTGGTTCTCCACCTCACAAGTCCGGCCAGGCCTTGAGTCAAGAAGTCAAGAATGAGGAGTTATATTGTCTCGTGTCCCTAGACTGGGAATATGAAATATTCATGCTTTGGCTTCAGCACAACAGAACATAGTAGACATTTACTACAGAAACAGATCTGTGGGTACCACTATATTTCATTATATACGTAAAAATACATATAATAAAATGATAATATTAAAGTCGCAACATAACAGTAAAGGGGTTGGTATTAATGTTTAGAGTTTTGTGCCCCGAGCCAGGTAGTAATAGCACTGCATGGTGTGGGGAAGTAGAGATATTCCTGAACCTGTGACGTTTGCAGTCTTTCAGTCTCCTGTAACCTTATATCCTGAAGGTATTAGCAGGGGAGGAATTGAAGTTTGTGTTTCGGTGTCTCTGTGCCTGGCCACACGGGTGCGGCTGTGGGTACTCCTTGATGTGCTGCCGGCCTTTTTGACCGGCAAAGCGGGGGGTACTGCGGTAAGTTAGATCACCCTCGATGGACTGGAAAGGGCTCACGATGATTGGACTGGGCAGTTGTTTTACCACTTTTTGTATCTTCTTCTTCATATCCATGGTGGCGCCTCAAGTTGCCCACACCAAGCCCAACGATGCAACCCTGTCAGCAACTATTGCTAATGTGCACCTGTAGAACGTTTTGAGGAGAGTCCTCCTCGAACAGGTACCGACTTCAGCAATCCTTTACTCAGGAAGTACCGAGCCTGCAGACCGGCGCTGACAATTGCTTTCTTAATTAATTGCGATCAGGCTCATATCTCATTGCAATTTTAGGGGTGCGCTCCTGTTGATGGTATGGCCTGCCCAGCAATGCAAGCATGTCTCGTGTTTTACAACTCTTTTTTAAAAAGTTTTTAGTGAGTTAAAGTAATTTGTTTGGGGAGGTCTATTTCCTCTTTTCTAAGTGGGGGGCACAGGTGGGGGGAGGGTTTGTGAGGGGGAGGGAGAGGGAGGATACTGCTTTTTCTCGGCTGCTACCCCAGGTCGGGAAGACCAGAGGCAGCTTTATCTCCAGGGCATGCCAACCTTCGACTCCTTCCCTCGTGGGCCTCCATCCTTCCAGCGGGGGCCTTGGAGCGGCGTTTCTTGAGGAGAACGCACTAGACCTCGGCTTCCCTACCGGAGTCCGTGGGGCGGCAAGAGAGCGGCGACTGCCATGCATGGGTCGCCGCGCGGGAGCCTCACGAGTGAGCTGAAACCGCCTACAGAAAAAAAACAAACTTCGCGGAGCTGATGGGGGGTCTTGTGGAGCGGGCCCAAGCTGCGGGCTTACAACACACCCCTGGCGGGCTTGTGAATTCTCAACATCGGGAGCCCTGTAGTGGAGGCTGAGCTCCATTCAGCGCGGGCCTTGTCTGGCTTCGGAAGCCGCAGGGACCCTCTCGCGCTTAGGGAAGCGGCCCATTTGCCAGGTCTTGTCCCATAGCCGGCTGAGAGGATTTTTCTCCCAGACGCGGGGCACCCACACCCGGCGAGAGATCTGGCCTGGCAACATCCGGGTCTCCGTTAGATGAATGGCAGGAGCTGCGGAAATACGACCCACCGATCACCCCGGACCTCCAATAGGCACCTGACTTTGGGGAGGAACATGCGGTTGGGGATCCTCTCTGGAACCATTGTGCTCCTTCCCTCATAATGGGAACCATTGTGGGGGGATGTTTTTTGTGTTTTAAAATCTTCTTCTATTATTGTTGTATGTATTCTTTTTTAATGTGCCTTGCAATTGGTTGTACGTGACCAATTGGTGCTGTACGTGACCCAAAATAAATTTCCTTTTATACCTTTAGTGTGAGGTAAGGGCGGTCTCTGAATATAAAATCCACCAGGCTCTTTACATCGTTATTGGTCCGGCGTTCGTCTCTTGTCTCTCCCCCTCCACAGAACCAGGCCTCTTTACCAAGGATGGTCCAGGCATCGTCCTTGCCTTCCTCCCCCACAGAGACCAGGTCCTATACCAAGATGGGTGGTCGTCTGGTCCCTTGCCTTCCCCCCCCACAGAGGCCCCAGGTCTTTACCTAGATGGTTGGACGTGTCCTTTGCCTTCCCCCCCCCCACGAGACCTGGCTCCCTTTACCAAGATGGTCGCGCTCGTCCTTGCCTTCCACCCACAGAGGCCCAGGCTCCTTTACAAACGATGCGTTCGTACGCGTGGTGGTCGTCGAACGACGCCTCAAAACGCGGGACGGACCTCCTCCCCATCCCCACACCAGTGACCTCCCGGCGGGGAGGAGGAAACGGCCTTCGTCCCCGCCCGCAGAGCCTGTCGCAAGCGCGCTATCCCCCTTACGTCTCGAAGCTCGGCCCGCCGCCGCAGCCGCCGACTAGCGTCAGGACGGGCGTGGCCTGCGTCGTGATGGACAGGCGAGGGGGGCCCGGGGGCGGGGGCTGGGTGGGGTCCTGCAATTGGGGACAGATTAAGGGGAGGGGGTGGAGGAAAACCATCCATGGTCAAACGTCTATATTAAAAATCTAAACAAGTGCGGTTTCCGCTCCACAATCCGTCTGCCGTGCTCGGGTTCGCGAATTAGTTTGATCACACTCGCGATCCGTCCGAACCACCTAAAACTAGATCGAAGGTCGTATGGTGGGGGATAAGTGTAATTTCGTGGTTTGGAGCTGACACACCCCCCTAGGTGTTGAGTGGAGGGGGGGGCGCGCGGGTTCAGCCACCGCGCCGCTTCTCTGTGTGACGTCAGCGCGGTGACGTAGGAGGGCAGGAGGGGGGGAGGGGAAAAATAAAAAATAAGGAGGAAAGTGGCGCAGAGCCGCGAGAGGGACGAGGGACGTAGACGACGGGGCGCGCAGGGCGGGCGGCACAGGGAGCTTGAAGCGGAAACGGGATACCGGGAGGAGGAGAGGAGCTAGCGGGCGGCGGCAGCCGAGCGGCACGGCCACCGGGTGCTCGAGCCGCTTAGCGCCGCCCGCCAGCGCGGGCGGGGCCCGGGCCCCTGTGGGGTGCACAGGATGGGGGGGGATGAGCCGGGAGAGGGATGGGGGGCCCCGCCGTGGGCGGGAACGGAGCAGCGGCGGCACCGAGGGCGGCCGGAAGATGCTGAAAATGGTCGGATAGTGAGAGCGCCGAGCTGGAGAAGCGGATAGAGTTATTGGAGGAGGGAGAAGGTAGCCGGTGAGGGGGCGGTGGTGGGTTTGGAGAGGGGGCTGGGTGAATGGGCGTGACGTGAGGTAGTAGCTTGCTGGCGAGGGGTAGTGCCTAAGGGGGGGACAAACGGAGAGTGTTGTGGGGATGTTGGGAGAAGGGGGCGGGGAGGTGAGGTACAGAGTTGAAGGGGGGGGTGAAGGAGGGGACGGGGAGGAGAGAGTGTTGGGGGCGGAGGGAGAAGGGGAGGATAGAGTGAGGAAAGACTGTACGGGGCGGGGGAGGGTGCGGTTGATGCATGGGTCGGGTGAGGTGGGGTGAGGGGTGTGGGCGGGTAAGAGGTGAAGTAGAGTTGACGGCGGGGAAGATTGAGCGGGGGGGGAGTGGTTTGGGGGGGGAGTTGGGTAGGAAGGGGGATGAAGAACTGAGGGAGGGGGGGGGTGGTTGACGGTTAGGTGGTAGAGGTTGACGGGGGCGAGGGAAACCATTTGGGAGGGAGAGTGATAGGGTGTGGTGGTCTGGGAACAGAGGGTTTAAACGGGGAACAGGGAGGTGACAAGATCCGGGAGGGCGTTGGACGACAGTGTTGCAAGGGGGGCAGCGAGATATCCCCCCGGCACAGCGAGGATAGTGCGGGAGGCACCAGTCAGTATACCTTTCCTACTAAAGAGTAGGGGGAGAGGGGAGAGGAGAGAGTTGGAGATGTGGTGAGAGTGAGATAGTGAAGTGCGGGGAGAGAATCGGGGGGGTGGAGGAAGCTGACAGAGGACGAGAAAAGACGAGAGATAAAGAATGGGGGTCCGTGGGGGGGGGCGACGGGGCGGAGGATCTGGCGGGGGGCGGGTGCCGGTGAGAGGTAGAGTTGGGAGGGGAGGGAAGTAGGTGGGGAGGGGGGAAGAAAAATCCATAAATTTGAGGGAGAAGAGCGGATGTGGAGGGCGAGGGGGGAGAGAGAAGCTTGTCTGTAATAGAGACGAGAGTGTTTGTGGCGGGGTTGGAGAGTGTGGGGAAAGGGAAGGGGAGGAAGATGACCGGGGGGGTTAGGTGGGGGTTGGAGGACCACCCTACAGCGAGGCATCAGTGTGGGGTTGGAAGAGGGTGGGCAGTGTGAGGTTTAGAGTTGAGGGGGGGAGAGAGAGTGTGTGGGCGGGCAGTTGGGAGAGGGGGGGGAGGGTAGGGAATAGGAAGGACAGAGGGCGGGGTGAGGTTAGAGTTGACGTGGGGGGTGGGGGGATAGAGAGGGAGAGTGGAGATGATGAGTGTTGTGGGGGGGAGGGGTTGGACCCCGAGGGGGGAAGAACTGTAGGGGGGATTGGAGAGCGGGGCAAGAAGTAAAGAGTCAGAGTAAGTTTTCCCTCCCCTAACTAAAAGAGTAGGGGGGGAGAGTAGAAGAGAGTAGGAGAGAGTTGGAGAGATGTGGGACGGAATACGAGTGAGCGGATGGTAGAAGAAGGAGGAGGGGGAGGGGACGGCAGGGGGGGCCGACGAGTCTCCATATTCGATGTGATTCGTGTTTAAAAGACGTGTACGGGGGCGGGGGAGGAGACTTGAGGGTAGGGGGCGGTGGTGGTTGGTGGGGGGGGTGATGGTTGAGTTGAGGGGGTGGGAGGGAGGAAAAGAATGAGGGGGGGTTCGGACGGGTGCGGTGGTGATGATGAGGTAATTTGATGGGGGGGAGAAAGGATGGGGGGGGAGGAGAGGACGTTGTAGTCTCCAGTAGGGGATTGGGACGGGGGCCCAGGTGTGTGAGGGCGGATGGGGCGGGTGGGGGGGGCGGTGGGGGTTCGCTTTTCGGGTCCGGTGTTCGGGGGGCGGGCGGTGGTGGAGGGGGTCGGGGATGCGGGGGGGGGGGGGGGCGGTGGGCGGGGGTTGGAATCGTTGTGTTGAGTTTGTGCCGATAGGGTGGGGATATCCAAGTGGGGGGGAGGAGGGTGAGGGGGGAGGGGGCGGAGGGAGGAAGGGGGGGGGGAGGAGAGGAGGAAGAGTTGAGGGGGTGGCAAAGAAGTAGGTGGGTGGGGTGGGGTCTAGAGAAGAAAGGAGGGACGAGGAATGGTAGGGGTGGAAAGAGTTGGGGCGGTGAGTGGAGAAAGAGTACCCCTCGTGCTGGTTAGAGGGCGGGGGGGATCTGAGGGAGACAGTGGGGGGTGGAAGATGAGCGGACGAAGCAATATGAGGGGGGAGTAGGAGGCAGTAGGAGGCGGGAGGGAGAGAGCGAGAAGGGAGAGAGTGATGGAGAAGAAGTCCGGAGAAGAGTTGGTAGGTGGTGGTCGGATGAGAATAACCATGGGAGGGGAAATGGGGGGGGGACGATCTGGAGAGAAATGGGGGGGGGGATCGCCGGTGGGGGTGAAGTTGGTGCTAGAGAGTGGAGTGGATGAGAAGGGAGGGAATAGAAATAGGGAGGATGCTGGTTGGGGTGGGGGCGCCTGGAGGGGGGGGGGGCAGAGAGGCCGGAAGACGGGTCGGTTGGGGACACAGAAACAGGGGACGGGACGGTGATAGTCGCTGTGTGTGAAGGGTGAGGGAGCGGTGTGCGCGCCCTGTTGTGGACGCGGGGGGGGGCCGGTCTGGGAGTTGCTTGTTGGGGGAGGGGTAAGGACCGGCGGATACGGGAACTATATGGCGGGGCAGTGGGTAGTGCGGTAGGGGTGTCGGGGGGGGGGGGGCGCAGGCTCTAGAGCGAGTTTAGTACTGTGTCTGTCGTGTGGGGAGGAAGTAGTGGACTAGGCTGTAGTCTTTTGAGGAGAGGGGTTTGAGATGACAGGTGAGGGGAGAGTCTGTGCTCGAGAGGGCGGGGGAGGGGGTCGGTCAGTTGGAGGGGGGTAGGAAGAGAGGTTGGAGGGGTGCTCATAGATGAGGGGGGGAAGAGGGCGGAGGGGGTGGGTGCCGGTATCGTGATGGGGAGGGGGTACTGGAGGAGGTTTGTCGGGTGGTGTGTATGGAGGGGATGAGGGCAATGGTCAGAGGGGGAGTTGTAAGGAGAGGAGGATTGGTTGGTGTTGGAGTAGGGGAGGGAGGGGAGAAAATCCGGGGACATTGTGGCTGAGTAGGGTGGGGAGGAGAGGAGGGATTCCGAGGGGCCCCCCCCCCGGGAGGGGGGGAGAAGTAGAACAGAGAACACAGAAGGAGTAGCTACGGGAGGGGGGAGACAGCGAGAAGAGTGAGGGGGAAGAAGATGGCAATGCTTAGTGAGGGGGTGGGAGAGAAGGGTTGTAAGGGTGCTGAGAGGGGGGCATGGGGGGGGTGGTGGTTAGGGAGAGGATGGCTGTTGCTATTGGGGGAAAGTGAGTGAATCCAGGAGTAGTTGGTGGGTCGGGGAGGGAGGTGTGAGGGAGCGATGTCGTGGATAGGGAAGTAAGGGGAGAGGACAGAGAGGAGTGGGGGAGTAGGTGGAAGGTTCAGGAGGCGGGTTGAGGCACGGGTGAGGTGAAGTGAGGGAGTAGGCCAAGGGCTGGGGGGGGTGGGGAGGAGATAAGATAGAGGGAATCTGGGAGATGCCGTGTGGTTTGGGTCCTTCAAAATATTCCAAAAGAAGTTAAAACTGGAGGTGGTTAATGGAGGTTGATGATGGGGATTTAAAGGAGGGTTAGTGGTGTTGTGAGGGGGAGTAGGGGAGCCTTGCGGAGGGAGGGGAAGAGGTGGGGTGTTTGCGGGGGGGAGAGGAGGATTTGAGGGAGGGTTGAGGAGGGGAGAATTCTGGGAGAAGCAGGGGCAGAAAAAAGTGAGGGTGGTTTGTTTAGGGGAGGTTGGGGGGGGGGAAAGAGAGAGAGAGAGGGGACCAGGAGATTAGGGGGGCTGGGGGCGTAGATAGACCACCGTTAGAAAATAGATGCACGAGGAGTAATTCTGCCCTTCGAGCAAGTGGCACCGCCCGCCATTCATTGCGATCATGGCTGATCGTCCACTATCAATAACCCGTGCCTGCCTTCTCCCATATCCCTTGTATTCCACTAGCCCCTAGAGTTCTATCTAATCTTAAATCCATCCCAAATTCACTAACTCTTGGGTGAAAACGTTCTTTCTCACCTTGTCTTAAAATGGCCTCCTTTAGTTTCATAAGACTGTGTGGCTCCTGGTTCGGGACTCGCCAACAATGGGACCATTTTTCTGCACAATGGGAACATTTTTCTCCTGTTGGTGGGAGAAGACACATGAGTGGTGGTGCCAGGTGAGAGGGGTGGGGGGGATGGCGGACAGGCGATTTTGAGGGTGTGGTTGTTGGCGGGGGGGGGGGCAATTTGGAGCCTGGGGTTTAGGGGGAAGAGGTCGAGTGGTGTTGCTTAGGGCAGGGAGGAAGAGGGGCGAAGGCCGGGAGGTGGTTGTTAGGGGACGGGAAGTTATGGAAGAGAGCCCAGTGGTGTTGTTGGGGGAAGGGGATGCGGGAGGAGATTGAAATGGGAAGGGAGGAGAGACTGGGGGGGTGGGAGTGGTTTTTTTTGTTTGTGGGGGGGGGGTTCGTGTTTGGGCTGGGCAAGGACTGGGGAATGGGGGGTAGTGGTTAGAGTCTTGTTGATGTTGCGGGGGGGGGGGGGTGGGGTGATATTGGAGGGAGGTGATGGAGACAGAGGGGGAGAAGGGATTTTAGACAATTTCTACGCAGATGGACACATTCTTAATTAGAAGGCTGTCGGTGTTAGGGGGTGAAGGCAGGAAAATGGGATTGGGAGGGCGGAGATCAGTCATGATTGCATGGCGGAGTAGACTCGATGGGCCGAATGGCCTAATTCTACTGTAGCGTGAACTTGTGATTGTGTCTAATCAGGTTGTCTCTTTCAGATCCATTGCAGGCAGCTGGAGTGTGCGCTCAGGTGAGTGAATATATTGTTGCTGTATTATAAGGGTGGGACAGTGGGGACAGCGGGGCGAGTCGGTGCCTTACAGCCAGCGCCAGAGACCCAGATTCTATCCTGACCTCGGGTGCTGTCTGTGTGGAGTTTGTACCTTCTCCCTGTGACTTTTTCCTGGGTGCTCTGGTTTCCTCCCACACTCCAAAGGCTTTGTAGGTTATTTGGCTTTGACAGAAAAATTGTTAGTGGTCCTTAGTGTGCAGGTAGTGCTGGTGTGCGGGGTGATCTCTGGTCGACACGGGTTCGCTGGGCTGAAGGGTCTGTTTTTTTTCGCGCTGTATCTCTAAAGTAACAAGTAAAGCCTTGGTTAAGCTTGCAGTGTCTGGCCTTTCAATGTTGTTTAAGAGGGAACTGCAGATGCTGGAACAATTGAAGGTAGACAAAAATGCTGGAGAAACTCAGCGGGTGAGGCAGCATCGGTGGGGCGAGGGGGGGGTGGGGCACTCTATGGAGCGAAGGAATGGCTGCCGTTTTGGGTCAAGACCCTTACGAATGCTGGAGAAACTCAACTCAAATCGTCACCCATTCCTTCGTGCCGTAGATGCTGCCTGACCCGCTGAGTTTCTCCAGCATTTTTGTCTCCCTTCGTTAGACCTTTCAATTACGTCATTTATCGTGAATCCAGTTATCTAAACGGGCCCTAATGCTGGGTCAGTGATGAAATATTCTGTGATTTCACTCATCTTAAAATCATATCTCTATCGTTACACTAGCTTGTATACAATTGCAGTGCTGTTACATTTAGAGAGTTACATCTTCGTCGTGTATTTAACTTGTCTCCCTGCAGCCCACTGTGAAACGCAAGCGCACTGTGGAGGATTTCAATCAGTTCTGCAACTTTGTTCTGGCGTACACTGGGTACATTCCACCATCCAGAGAGGTGAGCCCACTAACCCTGACCAGGGTATCAACCCGTCCTTTGTCTTGCTTTGTAATAAGACTGGACGTTAACGTAAAGCTTTTTGGAATGGACAAAATGGCAAAGAAAATCCAATATGGAAAAGCTCTTCGGGCAGTGCAGCAGTAGAGCTGCTGCCTTACACCGCCTGAGACTTGGGATTGATTCTGACTACGGATACTGTATGTGTGGAGTGTGCATGTTCTCTCTGTGACCGTGTGGGTTTTCTCCAGGTGTTCCAGGGTCCTCCCACATCCTCAGAGGGCAGTGGTGGCCGGTTCTCTGGATACTTTCAAGAGAGCTGGATAGGGCTCTTAAAGATAGCGGAGTCAGGGGATATGGGGAGAAGGCAGGAACGGGGTACTGATTGAGGATGATCAGCCATGATCACATTAAATGGTGGTGCTGGCTCGAAGGGTGGAATGGCCTCCTCCTGCACATATTGTCCATTGAGGTATGTAGGTTAATTGGCCAAAATGTGTAGGAAAGAACTGCAGGTGTTCAAGACGGAACTGCAGATGCTGGAAAATCGAAGGTAGACAAATATGCTGGAGAAACTTAGCGGGTGAGGCAGCATCTATGGAGCGAAAGAAATGGGCAACGTTTTTCGGGCCGAAACGTCTGAAGTAGGGTTTAGGCCCGAAACTTTGCCTATTTTCTTCGCTCCGTAGATGCTGCCGCATCCGCTGAGTTTTTCCAGCACTTTTGTTTACCAAATAACTGCAGATGCTGGTTTAAACTGAAGGTAGAGCCAAAATGCTGGAGTAACTCAGCAGGACAGGCAGCATCTCTAGAGAATGATCTATGGGTGATGTTTTGGGTTGAGACCCTTCTTCAGACATGCCCTTTGGAACGTGCTGCCAGAGGTGGTGTGGAGGCAGTACAATAGTGTGATTTAAGAGACTTTTAGATAGGCACATGACAGAGCGGAGATTAGTTGTTCTTGGCATAATGTTCAGTGCATTCATTTATGGGCTGATATGTTCGTGGGCTGCATCGTTCTGTGTTCTATAATTCCTTTAAAATCTTCGATTAGCCAAAATCAATTAATTTCTGATTTAAATTAACCATTAAACGGGCCATTTTCTTCATTCCAAATTACTCCCAGTGTGTGTAGAAATGTAGGGTTTCGATCTGAGGTGCCGACAATTCCATTCCCTCCACGGATGCTGCTCGACCCTCTGAATCCTTCCAGCAGTTTATTTTAAAACAAAATCTGTGTTGATGTGTGCTGCATGGATCAAAATAAGTATTTTGTATTGGATTGGTGTGGGTATTATGTTAGGGGTTATGGTAAGATGAGCATTTGACAGCTCTGGGCCTGTACTCGCTGGAGTTTGGAAGGATGAGAAGGGGGGGGGAACCCTCATTGAAACTTACTGAATAGTGAAAGGCCTGGATAGAGTGGATGTGGAGAGGATGTTTCCACTGTTGGGAGAGTCTAGGACCAGAGGGCACAGCCTCGGAATAAGAGGGTGTACATTTAGGAAGGAGATGAGGTTCTTGAGCCAGATGGTGGTGAATCCATGGAATTCATTGCCGCAGATGGCTGTGGAGGTGAAGTTATTAGGTATTTTTAAAATGGTGATTCTTAGAATAAAGGGGAGGCCATTTAGGACTGAGGTAGAAAAAACTTTTTTTTTTTCACCCTGAGAGTTGTGAATTTGTGGAAATTCCCTGCCACCACACATTGCACAGTGGGAGGGCCAAGTCACTGGATGGATTTAAGAGAGAGTTAGATAGAGCTCTAGGGACCAGTGGAGTCAAGGGATATGGGGAGAAGGCAGGCACGGGTTATTGATAGGGGACGATCAGCCATGATCACAATGAGTGGCGGTGCTGGCTCGATGGGCCGAATGGCCCCCTCCTGCACCTATTTTCTATTAGTACGTGTCAAGGGTTACGGGGGGCGGGGGGCGGGAGAGTGGGTTACGGAAAGATAGTTCGGCCACGATTGAATGGCAGAGTAGACTCGATGGGCCGAAAGTCCTCATTGTGCTCAGATTGTGAACAGATTATCTTTTCATTGCCAAAGAGTTAGGGCGGGGTGTATCACTGGGTGTGTTGTGAGGAAGTTGAAAGATATATTGTTCAGCACTTTCCCTAAACGTACGGATGAGCTGATCTGTTAAGCTTCACAAACATCAGGTGTTTTCCACCGATCTAATAAATCTTGCAGAAAAAATTGCTAGATGTACCGAGATACACTGATAAGCTTTGTGTGCTCAGCTTACACAAATGCAATCAAGTTATGTCCAAGTATTGCCAAGAGAAAAATACCCCGGCGCTAATTATATTGTTGCAACATTATAGCATTACAGTTACAGAGAAAAAATCCACAATGAGGTAGGTTGGAAGATTTGGACTACACCTTAGCTCTAGAGTTTAAAACGTTAGAGATACAATGTGGAAACGGGCCCTTTGGCCCACTGGGTCCACACCGACAAGCAACAGCCATGTCCGTATACTAGCACTACCTTCCATACACACTCAGGCCAATTTACCGAAGCCAATTAATTAACTTGCAAACCTGCACATCTTTGGAGTGTGAGAGGAAACTGGAGCTAGTGGAATCAAGGGATAAGGCTGGCACGGGTTATTGATTGGGGACGATCAGCCATGATCACAATGAATGGCGGTGTTGGCTCGAATGGCCACATCCTGCACCTATTTTCTATGTTTCTATGGAGCACCCAGAGAAAACCCATGTGGCCACCGGAATAATGTATAAACTCCGTACAGACAGCACACATTGTTCAGTTCAAACCCGTGTCTCTAGCGCTGTAAGGTAGCGATTCTACTGCTGCATTCTAGCCGTCAGTGTGAAAGGATAGGTTTTTGTAGTGTGGCAATGCCCAAATAGCATCTCTCTCCAGAGAGAGGGCAAGTACTTGGTGTTAGACAGTCGCCAATAGGTGCAGGAAGGTAGGTGCAGGTAGTGGGCAATCGGCCCTTCGAGCCAGCATTCGTCATTCAATCGCATGACACTGGAGTCGCTGATCATCCCCAATCCAGTACCCCGTTCATGCCTTCTCCCCATTTCACCTCCCCGGACTCACGCTATCTTTAAGAGCTCAATCTAGCTCTTGAAAATATCCAGAGAACCGGCCTCCACCGCCCTCTGAGGCAGAGAATTCCACAGATTCACGGCTCTCTGTTCAGACAGGGTGGTCTCTTCTCTTCTACCCGGTTCCATGCAGTGTGATCCTGGGGCTAATTATGTAGGTCCTGCTTGGTCATTCAGCCCAGTAGATCCTACCTGGTATCTAACCCAACACCTTTGGGTTTGAGACGCACTAGGAGTTTCTTGATCTGATAAGTTGCTGTGTTCCCCTCCCCACACACACTGTCTGTTCTGCTCAGCATCTATTTCCCACAACTTGTTTTTATTTTGGTTCTCCCAGTAGAGTTCTCTCACTCGGACCACATCGTCACATTGGATCAATAGATCTATTATTTTCTAGCTGTTAATGACCACACGCTGTCTTAGTGGGCAGGACATTTTGTCAAGACTCGCGGGGGGAGAAACTGCAATGCCGACGGGAGAAACACAATGAACTAACTGTCAGAGGAACTCACTGGGGGAGTGTGGTGACCGGTCTGTCGATTTGGGCCGAGACCCTGCATCCGGATTCACGTGATAGTTATTTCCTCCACAGATGCTGCTGGGCCCATTGAATTCCACCAGCAGTTTATTTTTATGGCTGCAGTCAAGATGTTTAGTTATATCTTATTTGTTGCATCTTTTCTTCTTCTTGCGTGTGGCGTGCACAGCCTAAAGTTGTAGGACAAGTTCTATTTGATTGTGCATACCAGGTTGATTGCATTCGTCGAAACAGGCGTGAACGGGGCGTGACGTTTGCAATCTCCCACCCCGTTACATCTTTTCAGGCTCATTAAGGCACCATCATATTGGAGGGGGGGTAGGGAGTAGATAGGGTGAATGCCGACTCCTTTACACAGAGTAGGGGAACTGGGAACCAGAGGACGTGGGTATAAGGTGAGGGGAGAAAGATTTAATGGGGGGGGGGGCAGCAACATTCATCCAGTGGGTTGTGTGTTTATGGAACGAGCTACCAGAGGCAGAGATGCCAAGTGTCCCGGGATTCGCCGTATTTTATCGGCGAAATAAAACTTTTTACGGTGTTCGGCAGCCAAACATGCTGTTACGGAACACACCGCCGCGCCGGTGTTCCTCCCGTGGTGAACACCGGTCGCCATGTCCTGGGGGGGGAGGGTTGCCGGGCCCCAGTTGGCCGGCCGCGCCGTGCGCACTGTGGGGGAGGGTTGTTTTTTTTTTTTTCCGGGCCTGGCGCCATTTTCGAGCCAAGCCACGCCCGGCCCAGAGCCCGGGCTGGCGCCGGCCCCGCGATCAGCGGCACTTTCTTGCCCCACGCCAGCTCGCGGCCGCTCGCGGCAGCCATCCCGGGCCTCCCCCCCCCCCCCCTTACCAGTGCGCAGGCGCAGACCCGCCGGCAACCTTGCAAGTGCGCATGTGCCGCACCCCGCCTGCCGGCAACCCGCTGATCTGCACAGAGGCGCAGGCTTAACCCCAGGTGAGTATGTTCGGAGAGAAATGCATTTAATCCCATTGTTACGGACAAATGGGTTAAATGTTACTGTGAACTAAATTTAGGGTGTTGGCATCTTCTGCAGAGGAGGTAGTTGAGGCCTTTACAATAACTGCATTTGAACAGGGACGTCGACAGGAAAGGGTTTGAGGGATATGGGCCAATCAGTAGCTTTGGGGATGTTCGTGTTAAATTCCATCGAGTATTGTGTTTTTATTCGTGTGGCTGTATGGTAATTCAAATCTCACTGTACCAATTGTTGCATGTGATAATAAATGTAACTTGAACGAGCTTTGATGGGGGCATCTTGGTTGGCATGAATACGTTGAATCAAAGGGGCTTCTCCTGCTACTGTATGCCTCTGTGGCTCAACATGGTTCCCGGAAAGTGGTGTCGCAGATCGATCGGATGCTGAAGGCAGCCTTTGGCACGTGTCCTTCATCGGCTTTGGAATGGAGTATAGAAGCTGGGATGTTATGTTACAGCTGTATAAGACGTTGGTGAGGTTTGGAGGTATTGTGTTCATTTTCGGACACCTGGCTGCAGGAAAGATGCCATTGATCGGGATAGAGTGTGGGGCAGATCTCAAACTGTTGCCAGGACTCGAGGGACAGGGATCTAGGGTAGAGGTTGAGCAGGCTGGGGCTTTATTGCCCACCCAGTGTCTGTGCCAAACCAGGTGCCAAGATCAACTAATCTCATCTGCCTGCATCTAAAATCCCTCTATTCCTTGCTGCCTAAAAGTAATTATGCCACTGGCCTTGCCGAGGCAGTGTGAAGTGTGGATGGAGTCAGTGGAAAGGAGGTTGGTTTGTGCTGGAGTAACTCGGTAGGTCAGGCAGCACCAATAGGTCTGAATGATCCCAACCTGCCTGCAGCATGGATCATGGTATGGGAACAGCTCTATCCAAGACCACAAGAAGCCTGGGCTGTGTCCACAATTCTCTGCAATTTCTTGTGGTCTTGGATAGAGCTGTTCCCATACCATGATCCATGCTGCAGGTGGGTGATCCCTGCAATATAGGGCTGGGAAGGCTTGTGTTCCTATTGATGTAGACTGCAATTTTCTGTAGTTCTAAGCTGCCACATTTCATGCAACAGGAAAAAAATGTTGAGACGGGTTGGGATCATTCAGACTTATTGGTGCTGCCTGACCCACTGAGTTTAGAACTGAGACGAGGAAACACTTTTTCTCACAGAGTGGTGAGTCTGTGGAATTCTCTGCCTCGGAGGGCAGTGGAGGCAGGTTCTCTGGATGCTTTCAAGTGAGAGCTAGATAGGGCTCTTGAAGGTAGCAGTGTGGTGGTCCCTGGGGGGGTAGGCCACTCCTTGGATCATCCCCCTCGCCGATTAAGTGCCACGGGGATTCCTGACCACCCCTGGGTGTGTGTGTGGTGTGCTCTCGCTGTAGGGATTAAAGGACTACTGTTTAAACCTGCCTAGCGTCTGGCCTTTTCCTGACCTCGCTCGTCCAGGCCGCTACACTGGTGACCCCGACGTGATGAATGTCGAGGGGATATGGGGTGAAGGCAGGAACGGGGCACTGATTGGGGATGATCAGACATGATCACATTGAATGGCGGTGCTGGCTCGAAGGGCCGGATGGCCTCTACTCCTGCACCGATTGTCTATTGAGTTACTGCAGTGCTTTGTGTCCTTTTGTGTAAACGGGCATCTGCAGTTCCTTTTTTTTTGGTGATTTCACTTTGATTCTGTTTAAAATTCCAGGAATGTGAGTGGACTCCATCCAGTTCGAATTCTCCCGTCAGGACAGAGAGTGTGGCAGACAGCGACAGCTGGGACTCCACTCAGTCCATTGACTTTGACACCATTCAGAACTTTGTCAAGAAGGCAAGATCCTCCAAGGGGAACGGCTTCCACCGGCTGAAATCGGACGGCTTGCTGCTGGACAGGCTGAAGCTGAAGGACTCCCTCTACCCGCCAGCGGACAGGAAGAAGGAGAAGGAGCGGAAGGGCAAGCGGTGGGGCCCGGAGGTGGAACAGCAACAGCAGCAGCAGCAGCAGCAGCAGCGGGCTCTCGACGGGGAGAAGTCTGGTTTCGCCCGCATTAAGAGGAGCAAGAAGCACAAGCTGAAGAAGGAGAGGTCGGAGAAAAAGATCAAGAACTCCCTGAGTGAGACGGACTCTGACGAGGAGATGGTGAAAACGAGCTTGCTCTCCGAGCCTCTGAGGCCGCCGGCTGAGGCGGCTGCCGGCGAGAACTTTAAGATGGAGATCGAGGAGTGCCTGAGCATGGGAAACAGTCACGATGGGGAGACCAGCTCGAGTGAGGGGGAGCCACGGATCATGGATGAGGACATCATGGTGGAGTCAGGTCAGTCGCCACTACTTTGCGCTGTCTCTAGTGTTGACCGTGCAATGAACATTGCCCCCTTTTATGATGGAGTCACGGAGTGATACAGTGTGGAAACAGACCCAACCTGCCCACACCGGCCACCGTGCCATAGAGCGATACACTAGTCCCAGCTACACTAGTCATAGAGTGATGCAGTGTGGAATCAGACCCAACCTGCCCACACCGGCCACCGTGCCATAGAGCGATACAGTGTGGAAACAGGCCCTTCGGCCCAACTTGCCCACACCAGCCAAAGTGTCCCAGCTACACTAGTCCCACCTGCCTGCGTTTGGTCCATATCCCTCCAAATCTGTCCTATCCATGTACCTGTCTAACTGTTTCTTAAACGTTGGGGTAGTCCCAGTCTCAACCCGCTCAACTTCAACCATGCCTGTTTTCTAGTTAATGTTCTGGCGTGCGGCATTGAGTAGAAATATTGACTGATTTTCTCTCCGCAGATGCTGCCTGATCTGCAGAGCAACTTCAGCATTTGTCTTTCCATTACACTTCAAAGTGCGACCCACCACACACATGAAACACTCAATTTAATTTTGTTCTTTAGATGTAGAGGGCCAAAACTGAACAGAGTTTGGATCTATTTGATCTGGTTCCTTATGAATCTGTTCTCTGTATACATTTTTTAAACAACATGAATGTGATTTTGGCACGAGTTAAAAGTCGGGGAGGTGTGGATAATGTCAGCAAAGAGACAATGTTTTGTGAAAATGTTTTAAAACAAGTAACAAAGCTGGGAATAAAAATGAACTGCAGGTGCGGGTATTTACCAAAGAGAGACACAAAGTGCTGGAGTAACTCAGCGGGTCAGGCAGCATCTCTGGAGAAAATGGATAGGCAGCATCTCTGGAGAAAATGGATAGGGACCCTTCTTCCGACAAACTTTCATAAGTCATAGGAGTAGAATCAGGCTATTCTGCTCATTGAGTCTACTCCGCCATTCAATCATGGCTGATCTATCTCTCCCTCCTCACCCCATAACCCCTGACACCCTTACTGATCAAGAATCTATCTCTGCCATAAAGATATCCATTGACGGCCTCCAAAGCCTTATATGGCAATGAATTCCACAGATTCGCCACCCTTTGGTGGAAGAAATTCCTCCTCATTACCTTCCTAAAGGAACGTCCTTTCATTCTGAGGCTATGATCTATTGTCTAGAGTCCTAGAGTCATACAGTGTGGAATCAGGCCCTTCGGCCCAACTTGCCCACATCAGCCATAATGTCCCAACTACACTAGTCCCTGCCTGCGTCTGGTCCATATCCCTCCAAACATGTTCCATCCAGGTACCTGTCTAACTGTTTCTTAAACGTTGGGGGTAGTCCCAGCCTCAACTACCTCCACTGGCAGCTCGTTCCATACGCCCGCCACCCCCTGTGTGGAAAAAGTTACCCCTCAGATTCCTATTCCTTTTCCTTTTCACCTTGAAGCCACAGTCCACGGCTCACGGCATCCCCGTCAAAATCCACCGCCTGCGACATTGTTTAGTTTAGAAACACAGCATCTCCAAGGGGTGGTGCAGCAGCGGTAGAGCTGTTGCCTTTCACCTCCAGATACCCAGGTTTGATCCTGAATACGGGCGCTGTCCGTTCCTTCTCCCTGTGACTACGTGAGTTTCTTCCGGGCGCTCCGGTTTCCCCCCACACTCCAAAGACGTGTGGGTTTGTAGGTAAATTTCCCCGGTGCGTAAGGAGTAGATGAGGACGTGGGATAACATATAACTAACGTAATTTCTACATGGTGAAACCCAAATGTATGAAAATGGCCTTTGAGGCAAATTCATAAACGCTGGGTCTTTGTCCCAAACATTATGGAGGGCACTGTTTTATTTATTTATACACACACGCCACTCCCACTGAGTTTCTCCAGCACTTTTGTCTACCTTCGGTTTTCCAGCATCTGCAGTTCCTTCTTAAACACACGCAAACACACGTATTATACATACATGCACATGCATACATACATACATATACATATATGTACAATATATATACATGATATTTGTTAGTGTGATTTATATATAATTGTGTGTATATTATATCTATATACACACATGCACAAATATTATACATGCATACACACATATACACATATATAATGTATATGTGCAATGTGTGTGTATATATATATATATATATGTATGTATATATATATATAATATGTGTGTGTATATATATTTGTGTGTGTATATATATAATAAATGTATGTGTATGTGTGTGTGTGTATATATATATATATATATATATATATATATAGTGTGTGTGTGTGTGTAATATATATATATATACACACACTAGATATATATATATATATATACACACTAGCTGCTGTAGTAGCATATGTAGGGGGGGGGGAGACACACTAGCTGCTGTGGTAGCGTGTGGGGGGGGTGGAGAGACGCACTAGCGTGGTTGGGGGGGGGACGCGCTAGCTGCAATGTAGCTCGAGGGCAGTAGATGGCGCAGTGCGTTCACACTTGGCTTTGCTGGGCTGACGGCGATGTCTGTGCCGCGTTTTTCTGTTACAGATGACGACTCATGGGGGCTGGTGACCTGCTACTGTCAGAAGCCCTTTGCGGGCCGGCCCATGATCGAGTGCAACCACTGCAACACCTGGATCCACCTGTCGTGCGCCAAGATCCGCAAGTCCAACGTGCCCGACGTCTTCTTCTGCGAGAAGTGCCGGGACGCCAAAGAAGGCAGGAGGTCCGGCTCCAACCAGAAGAAAGTTCCCTGAGTGACTCCCTTGTGTGTGAGCCCGTTTTTGTGACTCTACTCTCCAGGTTAAAACCAGAACGCACATCGCCAGCCAGGTGGAAGGTCAGCCAAAGAGACCTCGGGGTGGGGGGAGGGGGGGTGCAAAGACCACCTAGGGGGGAGCAGCAACAGGTTTCACTTAAACTGTACAGAATCTGCAAACACTTCCCGTTGTCAAAGTGTGTGGCTGCCTCACACTGGATGCAGCCGATTGAGGCCTCGATACCTCCTGGGCCTGAGCGAATGGCTTGATTGGTAGCCGAGGGCAGAGTGTTGGCTTGGCCCTGTCGAGATATCTTGGCGACCTGGAGTGATTTTTTTTTTTTTTGTTTTACCGTCGAAGTCTGCCCTCGAAAATGGTGGCTACTGGCAAAAGAAAAACAGACCGACCTTTGCTGCACTCTGAGTCTGTGAAGAATAATGGAATATTGTCCTCCCGTGCGTTTCTTAACTCCGGCAGCCCTGCTTTGAAGGCGGTTGTCCCTGTTCAGATGGGGGGGGGGGGGGGGGGGGGGTTGGGGCGTCATCACTAACCACGCAACATGACAAATTTAACCGCCATTCAAGGACCGAAGGAAAGTGGCTGTCGAATAAATATTAACTTTCTGTATTTAAGAGAGGTTTTGTTTTTTGCTTTTGGTTTTTAAGTAAAAGTTTTAAAGAGACCGTGGGCTTTGTGTTGGTTCCAGACCAGGAGGTTTAGGTTTTTCTAGTCTGTGTTGTTGACCAGCGAGACCATTCTGTGCACGGAATTCCTACCGAGAGTTTTGTTTTTGCTGCCTCTGGCCTCCCACCAGCCACAGTGAAGGTAGCGTTTGAGTCTTGTAGGTTGCCGCATCGAAGTGCTTCGAGTAACAAGCCCGATGGGTTCAGTCAGAGAACTCGTATCAGGTCGGGCGTCGAACTGGCCATCCCTCGTGGAAGCCCCAAGCTTCATTTTGGACTGCGTATCACCAAATCCATTCAGATTCCACATCCTGCCAGAATAGTGTGATAGTGTGTGTGTGTTTCCTTTTTAAACGTTAGAAGATTACTTTCATTGCGTGAGATTCCTGGATATTTTGAGATTGAGTTCGGTCGAGTGAACATGCTTGTGTTGTCTGACAGACAGAGTATCGACACTTGAGGCCCCGATCCTGAGTGTTTGCCTTTTGGAATGTTTAAAAGAAGTTGCCTTGGAGTTCAGGAGGGGTAGGGCCCCGAGGCGGACGGAGGTATGCGCCGAGTTATCTGCACCGTTGACCGACGTGGAAAGAGAATGCTAAATGCTGGACCGTGGTGAAATCTAGCCATTGCTGGATTCAGGCAATCCCATCAGCCGCCTCCTTCCTAGCTGCCTAAAGCGAGCTGAAGATGCTATAATTGTGCTTGTTACATCTGAGCACATGGTTTTTGCTTCTCCTCCCCCACATCGTCCCACTGAACAGTGTGCTGCCATGCTGGTGTGGAGTGGAGTGCCAGAGGGAGTCGGGTTAGATCCAGAGATAATTTGCCATCTTGTGAGGTTGCTGGTCAGACCCGTGCGGGTGGCAGGGTCAGTTGAGTAGCCGTAAGGGGTCGTTTGGCCGAGGTACTGCTGGCCGTTTGGTATCAATGGCACAAGCCTGGGCTTTGTGCCGCCATTGTGTCTCCTTTCGACACCTAGCGTTGTGCAGCGGTTCTGCAGACATCTTTCCATTCATACGTCTCTCCCCATGCGGAGAGGAGGAAGCTCGGGCCGTGGCGAGTGGCGTCTTGTACAGCCCGGTCTCCCCAGATAACGAGGTGTAAAACTGAATGCGGGTATGGAACAAAAATGAATCTGGAAATTCATTTACTCAGGACTTAATATATTGGAGCAGAAACTCCAGCGATCCGAAACGACAAATGTTAAACATCCAAGTGATGCACATTCTGTAAATAACGTGTGCCTGTGCAGAACGGTGGCCAGGATATCCCGAGCTAGAGTCGGCAGCAGATTGTCCATGGCCTGTTGTGGCTGGGGGAGGGGTAGGGAGGAGAGCTGAGACAGACTACTATGAGACCCCTCCCTAGGTTTCTTTTTGTTCCTGGTTTGATGTCGAACGTAGCGATCCCAGTTCGGGTTTGAGGTAGCAGGTAGTGCAGGTTACGGGTTTAGCGAGGATGCATTCTGAATCTTGTGTGCGGGAACGCCTGGCCGTATGAAGCAGAGCGGCGGGGGCCGTCGAAGACGAAAAATGCTGGTTGACTCAGTGGGGCGTGCGGCATCTCTGGAGAGAAGATCACAAGTGATAGGAACAGAATTGGGCCATTCGGCCCATCGAGTCTACTCCACCATTCAATCGCGGCTGTTCTATCTCTCCCTCCTAACCCCATTCTCCTCGTAACCTGTGACGCCCGTACTGATCAAGAAGGGATGGGTGACGTTTCGGGTCGAGACCCTTCTTCAGACTGAGAGTCAGGGTTAGAGGGAGACACAGATAGGGAACAGTAAAATGTGAAAACGAGACATCAAAGGTCGAGGATGGTCCAGGTAAATGGATCATTGTTAGTTATGTGGAAGGTGACACAACGACTGTGAAACGAGTGGGAGAACTGGGATGGGGAGAGAGAGGGAAAGCAAGGGTTACTTGTAGTAAGAGAAGTCAATATTCGTACCGCTGGGGTGTAAGCTGTCCAAGTGGAATATGAGGTGCGTTCCTCCAATTGGTGCTGGGTCTCACTCTTGACCGTGGAGGAGGCCCAGGACAGCACGGGCAGAGTGGGAGAGGGGGTGTTTGGAGAAGGGTCTCGAATCGGGGAAAAAAACGTCCACCCATTCCTTCCCGCTGAGTTACTCCAGCATTTTGAGTCTTATCTTCGGTGTAAACCGGAATGTGCAGTTCCTCCCTACCCAAGGGCTCTGGGTTCACTGCCAGCCCTGTGAAGGAGAGTGTGCATGGTGGGGGCGGGGAAGGACTAGGAGTCTTCCCATCTGGTTGTGTGTGTGTGTGGGGAGGGGGAGAGAGAGTGAAGCTCAGTTGTCCTATGGGTGCGGTCCACCCTGTTGCGAAATGGTCTGCGTTGCTCCAATCTACTGGCAGTGACTGGTGCCTGAATGCGTTCCCCGACTTGTGGGGAGGGTGAGAATGAGAGGTTCGGGCTGTTTTTGTCTCAGTCGGATGTGGGCTGTGCGCGCCCTCGCGTCGAGGTCGGCTGGGACTCTGGGCGAGTTCAGTGCGGAGCGCGGGGATTTCTACATCGGTTCTGATCCGAGAGTCGGCGCAATGTTTATCCCAGCCGCCAGCCAGAGCTCGGCAGTGTTGGTGTATTTTTGCAAATTGCTCTTGTAAATAAGTGTCTGTAGGAAAGAGATTCTGGTAAGTGTCCATCACTTGGAGAAAATAAAAGCTGTTTTTTTGTAACTGTGTGTGTGTGTGTATTGTTTTATAAAGTCAAAGGGGATAGGAGTGGAATTAGGTCATTCGGCCTAATTCTTGTAAAACCACAGACATGGACTTGTTGCCCAGCGCTGAACCCAATGGATTATCCATGGAAGGCACATTAGGTGATTATAACAAGACCCCTCCTTCTTCCTCCTGGTCTCATGTAACCTTTGGTGCTGACCCGACTTACACTCGGTCAACGGTCCACTGTGATATACTTCTCATTCCCTCAATCCCAGCTCTGAAACTTTATCCAGTCCTGAAACTTCACCCGCCCAGCAAAGATTGCAAGATAGACCACTCCTGCTAAATGGGCTGACGTGTAGTACGCAACGCAACGGAACGTGGGCCTTTTTTTCATCCATTTCAGTAACCCGACCCGCAGTGTAATCAACGTTGCGGGGGAACAGTTTGCGTTAATAAATTAAAATTCTGAAAATGAGAAGATTTTTCCCAAATAACTTTTATTTTTACGAGGATGTTTCCGTAACTGGCTTCCGTCTCCGCACTAGTTATCTTTGCTCCGCTACGGGATCTTTGGTGCGGAGACTGGAAGCCGGTTACGGAAATGGGGCCGGAAATTACCCATGAATCTGCCCATGACCGGACTACGTCTTTTTCGTCGAGTGATCTATCTTGCTCCGCTGTAGGGTCTTTGCCGCCCAGTTCTCAGCCCTTCTCTAGCATGACCTCTTGTCCTCCCACAATTCCCTCCATCTTCCTAGCCTCTGAGAAGCTTCCCAAAGCCAATCTTGACCCAAGTTCTTGGTGAAACCGCATCAAATTTCATTTGAGAGCACGCTTGTGAAACATATTGAGAATTGTTTTTGCGATGTCAAACATCTCAAATGTGATTTTCTATGCATATACTTCTATGCATAAAATTCCTTTTAGTCACATACAAGTAATTTGCCTTGGTGCTCCGCCCACAAGTAACAACGGTGACAGTTACGAATGACTCAGAAAACACTAATTATTAATAATAATAAAACATTAATGATAAAACACCATTGATCAAGCATGTGAACCAACAAAATACCAGATCAAAGGGAGGCCACAGATTTTTGGCGGTTGAGTAGAGCAACTACTCGTGGATAAAAACTGTTTTTATGTCTGGCTGTGGCAGCTTTGACAGCCCGGAAGCAGAAAGTTAGGAGAGATAGATCAGCTATGATTAAAGTCAAGTCTACTCCGCCATTCAATCATGGCTGATCTATCTCTCTCTCTTAACCGCTTTCTCCCGCCTTCTCCCCGAAACCTCTGACACCTGTACAGCTGCTCCTCGACCTGTTCTGATAAAATCATTACAAATCGAAAATATCGCAAGTCGGAAACGCATTTGATACAACGTGATCACGCGAGCGGAGGGGACGGGCGGCTCACTGCTGTTAAAAATATCCACAGCCTTCTGTGGCAAAAAAATTCCAGAGGTTCACCGCCCTCTGACTAAAGAAATGTCTCCTCATCTCCTTCCTAACAGTCTGAAGAAGAGTTTCGGCCCGAAACATTGCCTATTTCCTTCGCTCCATAGATGCTGCCTCACCCGCTGAGTTTCTCCAGCATTTTTGTCTACCTTCCTAACAGAACGTTCGTTAATTCTGAGGCTGTGGCCTCTAGTCCGAGACTCTCCCGCTAGTGGAAACATACTCTCCACATCCACTCCATCCAAGCCTTTCACTATTCTGTGTGTTTCAACGAGTTCCCCCCCCCCCCCCCCCCCCCCCCCCCCCCCCCCCCCCCCCCCCCCCACCCCCCCCCCCCCCCCCCCTCATTCTTGTAAATTCCAGCGAGTACAGGCCCAGCGCCGACAAACGCTCATCATAGGTTAACCTACTCATTTCTGGGTTCATTCTTGTAAACCTCCTCTGGATCCTGGTGCCCAGGATTGCTCACAATACTCCAAATGCGGTCTTACCAGTGCCTTTGCTCTGCACCCTTGTTTTTAGTATACGATCCCCCTTGCAAATAGATGCTAGCATTGATTTTCCTGGCTAGTTTTGACAAGAGTTTGATACGGACTGGTTTACAGTAAACCAGGGGTTGGGGAACCTGCGGCCTTCTAAGCCATTAAGTGCGGCCTTTTGAATGAATCCAAATTTTGTAGAACAAATCCTTTTATTTTTTATTAATATGTTTTTGTTCGTCTTTTATTATTTATATTTTAATCTGAAAATGAACGTATTTAAAATATATTAAAAGAGTAAAAGAAGATTCGACAAAATAATCCTCCCCGACTGACGGCCACCATTAAAGTCATGAGGGCTATTTTAACAAAATAATGTATTTTTTGAAGAATATCTTATTGAAGTTTCTTGGATGCGCCCTTAGATTACAGCTAACTTAATGCGGCATTCCAACATGGAAAGGTTCCCCACCCCTGTAGTAAACCCTTGCAATAACGGACTTCTATATAGCAGATATTGCTTATAGCGGACCATGGGTCCTGTTGTTCTCTTTCTTTCCCACCCTCCTCCCTACAGGTATGCCAGACGCCCAACGTGTGGCATGCTTCCAGCTGCGGAGAGAGCAGGTAGCGAGAAGGCTGCGTAAGTATAATCCCGTCCCGTCCCTGGAGCGCCCAATGCTGCCTTTCTTCCCTCCTGGCCTTGGGTTAAACTTAATCCCCCTTGCTCGGTTATAGACAATAGACAATAGGTGCAGGAGTAGGCCATCCGGCCCTTCGAGCCAGCACCGACCGCTATCATGGCTGATCATCCCCAATCAGTACCCCGTTCCTGCCTTCTCCCCATATCCCCTGACTCTGCTATCTTTAAGAGCCCTATATGGGGGAAAGGCAGGCACGGGTTATTGATAGGGGATGATCAGCCATGATCACAATGAATAGCGGTGCTGCCTCGAAGGGCCGAATGGCCTCCTGCACCTATTTTCTATGTTTCTATCTAGCTCTCTCTTAAAAGCATCCAGAGAACCTGCCTCCACCACCCTCTGAGGCAGAGAATTCCATAGACTCAAAACTCTCTGTGAGAAAAAGTGTTTCCTCGTCTCCGTTCTAAATGGCTTACTCCTTATTCTTAAACTGTGTGTGGCCCCTGGTTCTGGACTCCCCCAACATCGGGAACATGTTTCCTGCCTCTAGCGTGTCCAAACCCTTAACAATCTTATATGATATCCTCTCATCCTTCTAAACTCCAGAGTGTACAAGCCCAGCCACTCCATTCTCTCAGAGTATGACAGTCCCGCCATCCTGGAAATTAACCTTGTAATCCTACGCTGCACTCCCTTAATAGCAAGGATGTCCTTCCTCAAGTTATAGTGGTGCAATCGGCAATAGCGGACACCAATCCTTCCCCCCCCCCCCCCCCCCCTCATTAGGGCGGCGCAGCCGTAGAGTTACTCTCGGGACAATTTAACCAACAAACCCTCACGTCTTTGGAGTGTGGGAATAAACCGGAGCACCCGGCGAAAACCCACGGGGAGAACGTGCGAACACCCTCAGTCAGGATTGTACCCGGGTCTCTGGCAACCACCCCAAGACACCCAGGGGATCCATCCTCACTACGGGGGCTGTCTGTACGGAGTTTGTACCTTCTCCCCAGGTGCTCCGTTTTCTTCCCGCGTCCCAAAGACATGAGAGTTTGTAGGTCAATTAACTTCTGTAAATCGTCCCTAGTCAAGTCAAGTCACTTTTATTTTTTTAAGATATATATAGAGAGAGAGATATATAGAGAGATATATAGAGAGATATATAAATGGAGAGATAGATAAATGGAGAGATAGATAAATGGAGAGATAGATAAATGGAGAGATTAATGGAGAGATTAATGGAGAGATATATATAGAGAGAGATATATATATATATATAGAGAGAGAGAGATATATCTATATCTATCTATATATATATATATTTTTTTTTTTTTAAATCACATTTAAAAAACAACTCTCGTTGGCCAAAGTGCTTTACATTGGTATATGAATAGTATAACAAACAGCAGTGGTTCATAGATTAAACACAAACATCACTACATACTTATCGCCCTCGCTCAGAGGACGTCAAGAAAGGCTTGGGAGTTTTTAGTCTCGACTTAAAGGAGTCGATGGAGTCTGTGGATAGTGCTAGTGTAAGGGGTGAACGCTGGTCGGCTGGGACTCGGTGAGCTGGAAGCGCCTATTTCCACTCTAAGCTAAACTACTATATGAATAATATACCAGCATTCACCGGCACAGTATAATAACTGGATAGGATTCTGCTTTTCAGTAATGTTTAAACAGTAATGTTTGCTGTTTAAAATAGAGCCATGGGATCTCCCGAGCTGGAGCCTTGGATTACTATCTTGTTTATAACTACAGGCAACACTTCCATCAACTCCACTGGCAACTTTAATAGCACGTAAGAAAGTTATTTCACTTATTTATGAACAACTAATGATGAACAGATACCGGTATACCAGAACCAAACACAGTCAGTCAATGAGAAACATAGAAAATAGGTGCAGGAGGAGGCCATTCGGCCCTTCGAGCCAGCACCGCCATTCAATGTGATCATGGCTGATCATCCCCAATCAGTAACCCGTTCCTGCCTTCTCCCCATATCCCCTGACTCCGCTAGTTTTAAGAGGCCTATCTAGCTCTCTCCTGAAAGCATCTAGAGAACCGGCCTCCACCGCCCTCTGAGGCAGAGAATTCCACAGACTCACCACTCTCTGTGAGAAATGGTGATCATGGCTGATCGTCCCCAATCAATAACCCGTGCTTGCCTTCTCCCCATATCCCTTGACTCCACTAGCCCCTAGAGCTCTATCTAACTCTCTCTTAAATCCATCCAGTGACTTGGCCTCCACTGCCCTCTGTGGCAGGAAATTCCACAAATTCTCAACTCTGAGTCAGGGGATACGGGAAGAAGGCAGGAACGGGGGTACTGATTGGGGATGATCAGCCATGATCACATTGAATGGCGGTGCTGGCTCGAAGGGACAAATGGCCTAATCCTGCACCAATTGTCTATTGTCATTCCTTCTCTCCTGAGATGCTTCCCGTACCGCTGAGTTACTTGAGCATTTTGCGTGTCTTATCTCCGTGTGTGCCTTCTCGTGTGTGTGTGATACTCAGCCTGACTTCCTGCCCTGGGTTCACTGTCCACTGACTTCTATCTGACTTTTGGCACGGGGCGAGTGTGGATAAAAATAGCCGAGAATGGCAGGAGGGAGCGGCCAAGAAGTCGGGCTGTCGTCTCCCGGCAAATGGGAGCTGGGGCCACCCTTGCTCCTTATCTGCGGCTTTTAATCGGGGACCTTGCCCAGTGAAATGAGACCCATTAGCGGGCAATTGAGGTGGGCCTTCTGGGTGGTGGCTGTAAGGAAACTGGTGAGCGGATCCAGGGCTGTCAACAGCTGGGCTATTTGTGTTCCTCTCCACCCCCCCCCCCCCCCCCCCCCCGGGCAGGATAAATACAGAGCCGGCGCCCTGCAAACGTGTCGCTCCGAAGGTCTGCTCCCGGCCTTGTTTAGAGAGTCCAGCTTCCTGTAATTAGACTAGGGCCGGGACAGGGCAAGGGGGAGCTTCCAAATCACTCGCCACATCGGGGCCAGGGAACAAAAGAGAAGAAAAGGGAGGCAGGGACCAGGGTGTCTGGCAAATTATCACCGCCTGCGATACTCATCGGGGATGGTTGCTGGGGAAAGGAGCTGGCAGCCGTCCCCTGCCACCTAGAGAGGCTTCTCCCTATGTGGTCACGGACACAACATTGCACGCCTGCTCTGCTCTCACTGTGGAATTCTCTGCCTCGGAGGGCGGTGGAGGCCGGTTCTCTGGATGCTTTCATGAGAGAGGGCTCTGAAAGATAGCGGAGTCAGGGGATATGGGGAGAAGGCAGGAACGGGGTACTGATTGGGGATGATCAGCCGTGACCACATTGAATGGCGGTGCTGGACTGAAGGGCCGAATGGCCTCTACTGCACCTATTGTATATTATCTATCGTCTCCCCTCCTCTCTTCCCCCCCCCCCCCCCCCGGCCTTAGTACTAGTTCTACTGTGGATAGACACAAAATGCTGGAGCAACTCAGCGGGTCAGGCAGCATCTCTGAAGTCAAGGGGGGCGCGCAGTGGTAGGGTTGCTGCCTCACAGCGCCAGGGACCCGGGTTCGATCCTGACTACTGGAGCTGTCTGTACGGAGTTTGTACCTTTTCCCCGTGACCTGCGTGGGTTTTCTCCAGGAGCTCCGGTTTCTTCCCACACTCCAAAGACATACAGAATTGTAGTCTAATTAACTAGGTATAAGTGTAAATTGTCCCTAATGTGTGTGTGTGTGATCGTGTTAGTATGCGGGTATCCACAGACGGCCTGTTTCCGCGCTGTGTCTTCAAAATAAACTTTAAAAAAAGTCTGGCGAGTTAGGCCATTCGGCCCATCTAGTCTGCTCCACCATTCAATCATGGCTGATCTGTCTTTCCCTCTCAACCCCATTCTCCTGTCTTCTCCCCGTAATCCTTGACACCCTTATCAAGATCCTATCAATCTCAACCGTACAATGCTTGGCCTCCAGAACTCAGTGGGCCGAAGGGCCTCTCCCCTCCCTACATCTTTAAATTAAATGCACGCTGTCCCAACTTGGAAATTTAGACTTTAGAGAAGTAAGTTTATTGGCCAAGTATTCACATACAAGGAGTTTGCCTTGATGCACTGCCCACAAGTAACAACATGACACACAGTGACAGTGACTCGGAAAACACTAAACATTAATAATAATAAAACATTAATGATAAAACACCATTGATCAAGAACGCGAACCAACAAAATACCAGATCAAAGGGAGGCGACAGATTTTTAGCTGTTGAGTAGAGCAACTACTCGTGGATAAAAACTGTTTTTGTGTCTGGCTGTGGAGGCTTTGACAATCCGGAGTCGCCTTCCAGAGGGAAGTGATTCAAAGAATCAAATATACTTTGAATTCGATTCAGTATCTGTACACTGTAAGTGGCCCTTTGGCCCTGCGAATCCGTGCCGATCATCTAGATTCTCCCAACATCGGAAACATTTTTCCTGCCTTGAGCCTGTCAAATCCTTTAAGTTTTATATGTCTCTATAAGGTCCCCTCTCATCCTTCCAAATTCCAGTGAATACAAGCCCAGTCGACCCATTCTTTCATTTCCTTTGACAAAGAGATTAATCCGGATCTACAGCCTGGGTCTATTTCCATTTAAAATAATCTGTGTTTCCTCAATGCAGGCAGAGAATTTTAATTGATTGATCGAAATTGTCGTAGTTTTCTTGAGCGATTAATGTTTTCAGGTGGAGGTGGAGTTTCACCGAGGCAATTCTGTCATAATTCTGTCAGACCATAAGTTCTGGGGGTAGAATCAGGCCATTCGGCCCATCTAGTCTGCTCCGCCATTCAATCATGGCTGATCTATCTTTCCCTCTCAACCCCATTCTCCTGCCTTCTCGCTGTAATATTTGACGCCCTTACTAATCAAGAACCTCTGCTTTTAAAAAAAACCCAATCACCATCTGTGGCAATGAATTCCACCGATTCACCACCTTCTGGTTGAAGAAATTCCTCCTCATCTCTATCATAATTCCAGAACCAGGGGCCACACAGTCTTAGAATAAAGGGGGGGGTCATTTAAGACTGAGGTGCGAAAACACGTTTTTGCCCAGGGAGTTGTGAATTTGTGGAATTCCCTGCCACAGAGGGCAGTGGAGGCCAAATCACTGGATAGATTTAAGAGAGAGTTGGATAGAGCTCTAGGGGCTGGTGGAGTCAGGGGATATGGGGAGAAGGCAGGCACGGGTTATTGATAGCGGAAGATCAGCCATGATCACAATGAATGGCGGTGCTGGCTCGAAGGGCCGAATGGCCTCCTCCTGCACCTATTGTCTATGTTTCTATAAAGGTGCATCCTTTAATTCTGAGGCTGCCCCCTCTGGTCCTAGACTCTCCCACTAGTGGAAACCTCCACATCCACTCTATCCAGGCCTTTCATTGCCTGGCAGGTTTCAATGAGGTCCCCACTTGGTCCTTCTAAAACTCCAGCGAGTGCAGGCCCAGTGCCGTCAAACGCTCGTCGTACGTTAACTCAATCATTCCTGCGATCATTCTTGTAAACCTCCTCTGGATCTAGTTTCCCAAATTCCCTTTAAACTCTCAGGGACCCTGTTTCAGTTTAGTTTAATTGATTGTCACGAGTTCCGAGGTACAGTGAAAAGCTTTTGCGTGCTATCCAGTTTCCTATGCTGTTGTAAACTTGCCTGTACCCCGTTAGCCTGCGCTCCATTTAAACCCATCAGTTCCCTGTTTCCACCCTCCTTTTAACCAAAGATTTAGTTTTGTTTCGAGATACAGCGTGGAAACAGAACCTGCGTGTCCGGGCCGTCCAGCAAACCTCGCGCACTAACACTATTCTACACCCACTGGGGATAATTTACAATTTTACCAAGCCAATTAACTTAAGCCCCTGTCCCACTTTTCCGAGTTACTCACGAATTCTCCCGAGTTTTCCCCTAGATTCAAACTCGGAGAATTACGGTAATAGCCAGCCGTAGGTACTCGGTGCTATTTCTTTTAACTTGTGGACATTTTTCAACATTTTGAAAAAACGTCCCGACTTGCCTGATGCCCCGAGAACCAACGGCTGGCATAACGAGCCGCTAGGAAATATCTACTCGGGACATTCTCCGAGTTTGAAGCAAGGGGAAAACTCGGGAGAATTCGTGAGTAACTCGCAGGAAAGTGGGACAGGTCCTTTACAAACCTGCACCTCTTTGGAGTGCGGGAAGAAACCCGGAGCTCCTGGAGAAAACCCACGTACAAACTCCGTACAGACAGGGCCCGTAGTCAGGATCGAACCCGGGTCTCTAGTGCTGTGAGGCAGCAACTCAACTGCTGTGCCGCCGTAAGAGGAGATAATTAAGGCAGATGCCATAAGATCATTTAAAATTCATTTGGCCAGGTAACGGATGGGAAAGGTTCAGAGGGACACGGACTCATTGCAGGCAGATGGGACACCTTGTTCAGGATCGAACCCCGGTCTCTGGTGCTGTGAGGCAGCAACTCTACCGCTGCGCCACCTCTGTACACCACCTAAACATGAGAATCAAAACCGTATTTGGGTGTTAATAGAGAATGGCCACACACTCATCTCTCCGCTGCCTTCAGGTAGAAGATACAGGAGCCTGAAATCTGCATCCAAGATCAGGAATAGCTGCTTCCCCACAGAAATCAGGCTATTAAACTTGTACACTCTGGAGTTTAGAAGGATGAGAGGGGATCTCATTAAAACATATAAGATTGTTGAGGGCTTGGACACGCTAGAGGCAGGAAACATGTTCCTGATGTTGGGGGAGTCCAGAACCAGGGGCCACACAGTTTAAGAATAAGGAGTAAGCCATTTGGAACGGAGACGAGGAAACACTTTTTCTCACAGAGAGAGAGTGGTGAGTCTGTGGAATTCTCTGCCTCAGAGGGCGGTGGAGGCAGGTTCTCTGGATGCTTTCTAGAGAGAGCTAGATAGGGCTCTTAAAGATAGCGGAGTCAGGGGATACGGGGAGAAGGCAGGAACGGGGTACTGATTGGGGATGATCACATTGAATGGCGGTGCTGGCTCGAAGGGCCAAATGGCCGACTCTTGCACCTATTGTCTATTGTCTCTTGACTTGACAATAAATTCTCTTGAATCTTGATCACCCAGCAGTCTGGAAATTCTGTCTTGTAGGTGCTGGATGATCGGAGTTTTAGTTTTTAAACCTTTTAATAAAGATTTTGTTTGCCCCGTCCGTCTGCGAAAATGGGAACCGATCGCGAATCGAATCCATAAGTAAGATCGACCGGTGCGTCTGAAACTCCCTTGACCCAAAGGTCAAACCTGTGAGACAGTCTCTCTGTCTCTGCTTTTGGGAGGGGTCTAAATCTCTCTTCTCTTCTCCCTGATTATTTATTAAGATTAAAATAGGGAGGGGAAAAAAAAATTCCCAATTGAACTCAGGTCAAATCCACACACGTGACACTTCAACTTATAAAAAACCCACCCAGATCCCAGGGTATAAATCCCCCAACACCGAAAACAGCGACAGAGTCTGCTTGCCCCGAGTCCTGAGAAGACTTCCCCAGGACCCTGAAGGTGAGAAAGGTTCTATTCCCGCAGCCGCCTTAGATAAAAGACGGGAGGAATAGCCAAAATTATCAATTAGAATTATTACATTTTTAATTATAAATGTATTAAGCAAGCAAGAATTTCATTGTCCTATCTGGGACACATGATAATAAAACTCTTGATTAATTATTGTTACGTGTTTAATCCATTTTTTAATGATAAACCTTTAATTATTTTGTATATTTTTGGCGTTCTCCTTCCCAAGCCAGGGTTAGAAATTGTATACTTACAACAAGCCAAAGGAACTTCATTGATTATAGTATAATAACTGGGAAAAAAATTAATATTAAAACTTTGGAAAAATCCAACAACCCCCACAATTAAAATGTGGATTATGGAGATGCTGGAGACCTTACACTTGGAAAGAGCCAGACTTGTTTTAATTGACAAACAAGAATTATTTGCTAGCATATGGTCTCCATTTGTTGAATTTTGGGTAAATTGGTCCGGCACGGGAGTCTGACAGAAGCTTGAACCCAGGATGAGATGAATAGTTATGTTTTATAATCTACGGACCCATCTCCAAAGGTGTATTATTGGTAACTTATGCTATTTGTTATCATTTTTTTTCTCTCCTTTCTTCCTATCTACAATTTAAAAAAAACCAAAACTAATAGAAGCAGAGTTAATATGCAATTAATAAATGAGGACCCTTTACTACTTTGACAGCTGGAATCTCATCTATTAACAATATGTAACTGATAAACAAAATGTGTTTTGATTATATGTATATGCTTCTAATAAAAATATTTATAAAAAAAAGACATTTTATACTGTACACGATGAAATAGATTCAATAGTGAGATTTAAAAAAAAATGTTTTCCCCTGAAGGTGTAAGAGAAAAAAAGGAAGATTCCACAAGTGGCCAAGGTAATTAAGAGTGTTTAGTTTTATTTATTGAGGGAGATATGTCTGTGTGTGCATGTGTGTGTGTACTTATATGTGTGCGCGTGTCTGTATACATCCCACCCCCACCCAAGTCGCACCAGCTCCTCGTTTTCATCCAAGAAACACCTAACGACGGCCTGCTTCCTTTATCATCATTACCTGTTTGCAGATCTTTCATTCATCGTTCGTTATCTCTCCACATCACCGTCTATATATCTCTCGTTTTCCTTTCCCGTGACATTCAGACTGAAGAAGGGTCTCGACCCGAAAAGTCACCCATTCCTTCTCTCCAGAGATGCTGCCGGTCCCGCTGAGTTACTCCAGCATTTTTGTCTGTCTTCTGTATGTTTATACATATGTGTATGTATACATACACACATGTATGAACACACAGATTCACACACACACACACTTGTGTGTGTGTGTATACATATATATGCATGTATATATGTGAGTATATGTGTGTGCATGTATATATGTTTATGCGTGTATATATGTGCGTGTATATATGTGTGTGTATATATGTGTGCGCGTGTGATCCCACATATACGTATAAATGAGTAAATATATACACAAATGTATAAGAATATAAAAATAAAAATATGACAAAAAAATAAGATAGATATAAAAAGCTGATGTAACACAGCAGGTTTGACAGCATCTCTGGAGAAAAGGAATAGGTGACATTTCAGGTCAAGACTCTTCTTCAGTCTGAGGAAGGGTCTCGACTCAAAACGTCACCTATTCCCTTTTCTCCCGAGATGCTGGCTGACACAAAATGCCGGAGTAACTCATCGGGGCAGGTAGCATCTCTGGAGAGAAGGAATGGTTAAGACCTTGCATCGGACTGACCCATTTCTTCTCTCCAGAGATGCTGCCTGCCCCGTTGAGTTACTCCAGTTTTTTTGTGTCTATCTTCGGTTTAAAACCAGCATCTGCAGTTCCTCCCCATCGAAGTAATGTACGATTGTTGTCAGTTGACATGGACTCGCTGTATCTCTAAACTAAACGGTGAAAATCTTTTGTTTGTGTGTTATCCAGTCAAAGTAAAGAGTATACATGATTACAGTCAAGGCAACCACAATGTATGAATAAAGGGAATAACGTTTAATGCAAGGCTGTGAACTTTGTGTAGCTGGTAGTTCTATTGTGGATAGACACAAAGTGCTGGAGTAACTCGACGGGTCAGGCAGCGTCTCTGAAGACAAGGGGGGGGGGGGGCACGGTGGCGCAGCGGGAGAGTTGCTGCCTCACAGCGCCAGGGACCCGGGTTCGATCCTGACTACTGGAGCTGTCTGCACAGAGTTTGTACGTTCTCCCCGTGACCTGCGTGGGTTTTCTCCAGGAGCTCCGGTTTCCTCCCACACTCCAAAGATGTGCAGAATTGTAGTCTTAATTGGGTTGGTGTCAGTGTAAATTGTCCCGTGTGTGTGTGTGTGAGATCGTGTGTGTGAGAGATCGTGTTAGTGTCCGGGCATCGCTGGATGCCGCGGGCTGAAGGGCCTGTTTCCGCGCTGTATCTTTAAAATAAACTTTTTTTAAAAAAGTCTGGGGAGTTCTGTGGAACTGTGCACAGGGAAGGCAGCACTGGTCCCGCTCCGATGATCACCTGTCCACTACCTTCACGCAGATGTTCCTCGCCCCAGCTCTGCTGCCGTTACTGCTCCTACACCTGGCGCAAGGATATGTCCTGAGACAGGTGAGGATGCGAGGGGGAGAGAGAGAGAGAGAGAGAGAGAGGTGGGGGGGGCGGAGGGAGAGAGAGGGGTGAGTGGGGGGTGGGGAGGAAGGGTGGGGTGCATGGGAGGGAGGGGGAGAGAGAGGTGGGTGGGGGAGGGAGAGAGATGGGAGGAGGGAGGGAGTGAGGTAGTTGGGGGGGGAAAGAGCTGGGAGGGGGAGAGGTGGGGGTGGGGGTTGGGTGGAGAGATGAAGGGGAGAAGTTGGAGGTGGGTGGGGGGGGATGGGGAGAGAGGTGTGGGGAGACAGGAGAGAAAGTGGGTGGGGAGACGGAGAAGAAGGGGAGGGGGAGAGAGGGGTGCGTGAGTGGGAGAGCTGGGAGGGGAAGGGGGGAGAGGGAGGGAGAGTGAGGTGGGTTGGGGAGAGCCAGTGGGAAGGCGAGAGAGAGGGTAGACAGGGAATGAGTGTTGCACAGAGACGAGGAGCTGGAGAGAGGGGTGGAGGAGGAAGGGGGCACGGTTTGAAACATGGTGGGGAGGGGGGGGGTCTGATCTCCGCCCCACCCACACGTCACCATGCGTTTCAGACGGTGGGCGATGTGGACCCTGGCGTTGAGGGCCCCCCCGGGCTGGAGGTGGGTGAGGAGCCCGGGGTCCCGGAGCTGGCGAGGAGGAGGGGGGGACCGGTGGTGCCGGGCTTCGGAAACCCGCTGGACCGCATCGCGGCCGAGAGGCGACCCCGACTGCCACGGCCCCACCGGGGATCCCGGTGAGTAACCACCACCACCCCCTCTCCACCGAGACCCTCCCTCATCTCCAACACCCCCCCCCCCCCGCACCACCACGAAGAACTTTACCCCAAACACCCGACCCACCCTCACCTCCAACTCCCCCACAGACCCTCACTCACCCTGACCCTGATTCCCCCCACTCACTGAGACCCTCCCTCACCTCCAACTCCCCCACTCACGACCCTGATTCCCCCCACTCACTGAGACCTCCCTCACCTCCAAACTTTCCATCGACTCCACCTACACCTCACAATGCCTTGGCAAGGCCAGCAGCATAATCAAGGACCAGTCTCGCCCCCCCCCCACCGGTCACTCCCTATTCTCCCCTCTCCCATCGGACAAAAGGTACAGAAGTGTGAAAACGAACGCACACACCTCCAGATTCAGGGACAGTTTCTTCCCACCCACCTGAACCATCCCACCGCAGCTAGAGAGCAGTGCTGAACGACTATCTACCTCATTGGTGACCCTCGGACTATCCTTGATCGGACTTTGCTGGCTTTACCTTCTCATGTATCTGTACACTGTGAACGGCCCGGACGTAATCGCGTGTTGTCTTTCCGCTGACTGGTTAGCGCACGACAAAAGCTTTTCACTGCACATCAGTACACGTGACAATAAACTAAACTCTTTGCAGGAGGAGAATCTTGATGCCTGTAGATCGTATCGGAGGCTCCTACCTCCCGCGGAGGAGGGACTGGTCGGTGAGTAGGCCAGATCATAATTATACTTTATCCTGGGATGGCAGGACTTTCATATAAAGAAAGACTGGATAGACTCGGCTTGTACTCGCTAGAATTTAGAAGATTGAGGGGGGATCTTATAGAAACTTACAAAATTCTTAAGGGGTTGGACAGGCTGGATGCAGGAAGATTGTTCCCGATGTTGTGGAAGTCCAGGACAAGGGGTCACACAGTTTAAGGATAAGGGGGAAGTCTTTTAGGACCGAGATGAGAAAAACATTTTTCACACAGAGAGTGGTGAATCTCTGGAACTCTCTGCCACAGAAGGTAGTTGAGGCCAGTTCATTGGCTATATTTAAGAGGGAGTTAGATGTGGCCCTGGTGGCTAAAGGGATCAGGGGGTATGGAGAGAAGGCAGGTACAGGATACTGAGTTGGATGATCAGCCATGATCATATTGGATGGTGATGCAGGCTCGAAGGGCCGAATGGCCTACTCCTGCACCTATTTTCTATGTTTCTATGTTTATTAGCCAAGTATGTTTTGCAACACACGATGAATTTGATTTGCCAGACAGTCATACCATTAAAAAGCAACAAGACACACAAAATACATTTTAACATGAACATCCACCACAGTGACTCCTCCACATTCCTCACTGTGATGGAAGGCGAAAAAAAGTTCGATCTCTTCCCTTCTTTGTCGGGGGCTTCGAGTCTTCTGTTGACGTGACGATCTTACTCCCGTAGCTGGCGGTCGGGGCGATCAAATTCCCGCATCAGGGAGGGGGAGCGATTCTCAGCTCCCCCCGCGCCGGGCGATCTGACCCCGGGCCGGGGCTGGTCGAAACCCTCTGCTTCCTGACATCAGTCTCTACCCGAGACTGCGAGCTCCTCGATGGTGGAATCCGCAGGCCCGCGGTTGGAGCGTCGATCCCAGGCAAGGGATCGCAGGCTCCGCTGGTAAGTCCACGCACCCGCGATGGGGCTCCAAGTCTGTCCCGAGCGAGGCCTCCACATCCACGGTGGTAGGCCGCAGAGCGACCGGAGTTACGATCCGGAAAACAATCGCATCTCCAGCAAGGTGGGCCGTTTGAAAAAAAGTTTCCCCAACCACCCCCCTCCCACATAAAACAAACCAGAGAACCTTAAGACAAAATTTTAAAACACACTAAAAATAATTTGAAAAGACAGACTATAACAGCATCCTCTCCGTTGCCATCGGGAAGAAGGTACAGGAGCTTGAAATCTGTAACATCCAGGTTCAGGAACCGCTACTTCCCCACAGCCATCAGGCTATTAAACACAACATCAAACAAACTCTGAACTATAACAGTCTATTGCACTTTATCTGTTTATTTATTGTGTATATATATATATTGTCGATGTTATATAGACACACTGAACTTTTATCTCCTGTTCTGTATTATGTTTACATATTCTGTTGTGCTGCAGCAAGCAAGAATTTCATTGTCCTATCTGGGACTCACGACAATAAAACTCTCTTGACTCTTAAAGAACATTGGCACAGGTACATGGATAGGGCAGGTTTTGAGGGATAGGGGCCAAAAGCAGGCAGGTGGGACTGGTGTTGATGGGGCATGTTGGTCGCCCATCAGGGCAAGTTGGGGAGAAGGGCCTGCGACGTGTAACTCCACGAATCTCCCTCCTCTCATTAGGATTATTCCGAGATGGACTGGGATTTCTACGAAGACGAGCTGACTGATTCTGTGGTCGACTCTGCTCTGCAGCTGATGGGGGAATGAGTGAACAGCTCGGAGTCTGTCGCTCACGCACGCACGCACACACTTCAAACAGAAACGTTGCTTGTGACTGAGTTGCCATTCACTGATGTGGGCTGACTGTGTGTGTGGGGGGGGGGGGGGGGGGACACAACCTTCAAGACAAAGGGTTGTGCCAAGAACCTGTCCCCGTCTCTCTCACACAGGGTCACTCCTGTACACCCAATTTCATTTTGTTTAAGAAAGAACTGCAGATGCTGGAGAAATCAAAGGTAGACAAAAAAGCTGGGGAAACTCAGCGGGTGAAGCAGCATCTATGGAGCGAAGGAATAGGCGGCGTTTCGGGTTGGAATAGGCGACGTTCTGGAGTTTAGGAGGATGAGGGGGGATCTTACAGAAACATATAAAATTATCTTCTTCTTTCGTGTGGCGTGCACAGCCTAAAGTTGTTGGACAACCTGTTCTATTTGATCTTCCCCCAGTCTGAAGAAGGGTCTCGACCCGAAACGTCGCCTATCTCCTTCGCTCCTTAGATGCTGCTGCACCCGCTGAGTTTCTCCAGCTTTTTGTGTACCTGTTCTATTTGATCTTCCGTTTGTGCACGTCAGGTTGATTGCATTAGTCGAAACAGGGCGGACCACGTGAAGGTTGCAATCTCCCATCCCATATAAAATTATAAAAGCACTGGACAAGCTAGCTGCAGGAAAAATGTTCCCAATGTTGGTCGAGTCCAGAACCAGGGGCCACACACAGTCTTAGAATAAAGGGGAGGCCATTTAAGACTGAGGTGCGAAAAAACGTTTTCACCCAGAGAGTTGTGAATTTGTGGAATTCCCTGCCACAGAGGGCAGTGGAGGCCAAGTCACTGGATGGATTTAAGAAAGAGTTAGATAGAGCTCTACGGGCTGGTGGAATCAAGGGATATGGGGAGAAGGCAGGCACGGGTTATTGATAGGGGACGATCAGCCATGATCACAATGAATGGCAGTGCTGGTTCGAAGGGCTGAATGGCCTCCTCCTGCACCTATTTTCTATGTTTCTATGTTGCCTATTCCTTAGCTCCATAGATGCTGCCTCACCCGCTGAGTTTCCCCAGCTTTTTTTATCTACCCCCAATTTCATTTTAATCGTGTGTACGCAGATGCTGGCATTCTTTACTTTGAATGCCATCGAATGGCCTTCATACATTAACCCGACTATCCCTGGGATCATTCTTGTAAACCTCCAACAGCAGCACAGATTTGGAGCCCAAAACTGCTCACAATACTCCAAATGTGGCCTGACCAGCGCCTTGTAGAGCGTCAGCCTCAGGATCGAACCCAGGTCATAGTCACAAGCCACTAGATCCTCTCACAAATCTTGGGTACAAAGGCTGGAGTTTAATTTCTGGCACCCGTTCAGTTTCATACCAATAATTTTTTAATATATTTTAAAATGAAGAGCATTATCTCCATCTGTGTGTTTGATGCTGTGGTTTGCCCAAATATTTACCAGCCTCGACTCCGCCAGCATCTCTGTATTGACCCGCTGAGTTACTCTGTCATTTTGTGTCTATCTTTGGTGTAAACCAGCATCTGCAGTTTTTTTCCTACAGTCTATATTACCTGTTTTGTTTTTAACACACAAGAAATATTCACCATGCTACAATTTAAATAAAACGTTGAATTTTTAACACGGATGCATTTTGTGACTTCATACAAAATCTGTACTATTCTGAAGAAGGGTCTTGACTTGAAACGTCACCTGTTCCTTCTCTCCAGAGATGCTGCCTGTCAGGCTGAGTTACTCCAGCTCTTTGTGTCGATCTTTCTTTGGTTTACACCATTATGACTCGTTAATGCACATCTGTAGTGGGTCCGGAGGAGGTTTATAAGAATAATCGCAGGAATTAGTGGGTTAACGTGTGATGAGCGTTTGACGGCACTGAGCCTGCGCTCGCTGGAGTTTAGAAGAATGAGGGATTTGGGGGGGGGGGGGGGGGGGGGGGGGGGGACCTAATTGAAACGTACAGAATAGTGAAAGGCTTGGATAGAGTGGACGTGGAGAGGATGTTTCCACTGGTGGGAGAGTTTAGGACTAGAGGGCGCTCTTTTAGACAGGAGGCGAGGAGGAAGGTGAGGGTGGTTAATCTGTTGGATTCTTTGCTACAGAGGGCGGTGGAGGCCAAGTCAGTGGATATTTTTAAGGCAGAGATAGTTAGATTCTTGATTAGTGCGGATGTCGAGGGTTATGGGGAGAGGGTCCGCTGCTGTCCGCCCAGGCCTGAACGCCCGCCAAACCCCACCGGACCTTGCCGTGTGGAGAGAGGGCGGAGGGAGACAGCGAGAGAGAGAACTCGGCGCCCGATACGGGTCGCATCATCAGTCTGAAGAAGGGTCTCGACCCGAAACGTCGCCCGCTCCACCTCTCCAGAGACGCTGCCCGTCCCACTGAGTTACTCCAGCACTTTGTGTCTATCTTCAGGAAGGAGATGGGGAGGAATTTTTTATTCAGGTGGTGGTGACTCTGTGGTGTGAGGTCCCGCCCCCCTCTGTCCCCATTGGCCGCTCCTAACGTCCGCCACGCCCCCTCCTCAACGTAATTGGTCATCTCTACCTACAGGTCCCGCCCCCTCCGTCCCCATTGGCCAATGTCTTCACCAAGTCCCGCCCCGCTTCTCCTTCATTGGCTGCCCACTCCCCCGTCTGTGGCGTCATTACGTCCCGCCCCTCTCGACGTGACGCATTACGTTAATAAATTCCCGCCCCCTTACGTACCCCGCCCCTCTACGTGACTCCATACGTCTAGTAATCCCGCCGCCCTTACGTGACTCCGTGCGTCAGGTATCCCCGCCCCCCTCCGTGACGCGTTAGTAATCCCCGCCCCCCTCCCTCACTGCATGACGTCTAGTAATCCCGCCCCTTTGTGTGACGTCAATCATCCCCGCTCCCCCCCTTTCCCTGCGTGACGCGTTACGCCAGGTATCCCCGCCCCCTTTCGCTGCATGACGCACGACGTCTAGTAATCCCGCCCCTTTGTGCGACGCGTTACGTCAGGTCTCCGCCCCCTGCGTGACGCCAGGTATCCCCGCCCCTCTACGTGCCTCTTTACGCCAGGTTTCCCCGCCTCTTTGTGTGACGCATTACGTCAAGTCTCCCGCGTGACAAGTGCCCCCGTATTACGTCAAGTCTCCCCCCTGCGTGACGTCAGGTATCCCGGTCCCTCATACGTGCCTCATTACGTCAGGTCCCCCCCACAGCGAGTGACGCCGTGCGTCAGGTGAGGCCTCGGCTCCAGGTGAGGCGCCGGCCCCGGGACAGGAGCCCGGCCGCGGGGAGAGGCCCAGCCCGGCCCCGGGGACACGAGAGGCCCAGCTAGGCCGCGCACTGAGCCCCTTAATCACTCTGTAACTCACCTTTAAACCACGGCAGCCGCCCACCAGAAGGTATTTGACTAACTAATCACTAATACTAGCAGAACTAGCGATGGAAGCTCAAATAACTAACCAGTGAAGTCTGGGGACTGTTTAAACTAAAATAACTAACTATTGGTGCTTAAAAACTGGTGAAAATAAAATAACTTGGTGTCTTAAAGTAAGCTAACTATTGGTGTATGGGACTGATGGATGTCAAATAACTCGCTCTTAACCTATGGAGATTGTAAACAAAATAACTATTGGTATTTGGGATCTAATTAAAGTAAAATAATGAACTATTAACTAATGGGGAATGTGTAAACAAGATTACTAACCATTAGTGTAATGGTATTGATTGAAGTGAATTATCTCCTGGTGTCTGGGACTTGATTAAAGTTAAGGAACTAACCATTAACCTATGGAAGCTGCTTAAGGCAAAATAATTAACCATTTAACTTGGGAACCTTTGGTCTAGTTTAGAGATACAGCGCGGAAACAGGCCCACCGAGTCTACACCGACCAGCGATCCCCGCACTCCAACGCCACCCTACACAGACTAGGTAAATTTATATTTATACCAAGCCCATTCACCTACACGCCTGCACCTCTTTGGAGCGCGTGGGAGGAAAGCGAAGACCCCGGAGAAAACACACGGGGACAACGTGCAAACTCCGTACAGACAGCACCCCGTAGTCGGGATCGAACCCGGGTCTCCGGCGCTGTGAGGCTACAACACTACCGCTGCACCGCCCTCTGATCAAAGTAAAACTAATCAGTAACATCACTTTGTCATTTATAGCTGGGGTATTTGCCCGATAACTAGATTATTGGGGCTGATTGGTGCTGGGGACTAATTTTAAACTTCAGTAGCTAGTTAAGCTAGAGTAACTAGTTATTAAAGGTTAGGTGTTAACTGACCGTGTCTGCTGAACAAACGGCTCTGTAATCAATAGGAGTTTGTTGTTAATGTAGGGCAACCAGGGTACATGCACCTAACCGATTACCCTGGTAAATAGTTGACTAAGCAAGCTGCAGTAACGGAGTGAAAACTAGCTGTTGGTCAGAGAGTTGTCGACTAACTTGTAACAGACTAACAGGAGGGAGAGTGACCAGTCTTTAACTCAGCGGTTCAGGCAGCATCCCTGGAGTAAAGGAGCAGGTGACGTTTTGGGTCGAGACACCCCATTTTGGAAGTCTTTCGTGAGCTTGGTTTGGACGTGGCAGAGAGCGAACGGTTACTGGTTGAAGGGACTTGAAGTTACCCGGTGGTTTCGGAGAGCCAGTGGTCCTGTTACAGGGGTGTCCTGACTACATGGTTCTGAGGGACACTGGCTTCCAGCCGAGCTGCTGCAGTCCAGGACAATAAGGCATGCCGATTTGGTGGAGGCCGCCCAGGAAGGATGGCTGGCAGCCGACGCAGAGGGAAACGGAGGCCGGGAGGAATCAAGTGAAGGAAGGTGAGAATGTAGGTCGATAATGTGGAGGAAGGAACTGCCGACGCTGGTTTAAACCGAAGATAGACACAAAAAGCTCAGCGGGACAGGCAGCATCTCTGGAGAGAAGGAATGGGTGACGTTTCGGCACGACACCCGTCCTCAGAGTCCCTGGTCTCGACCCAAAACGTCACCCATTCCTTCTCTCCATTGATTGTTAAGGGTTTGGACACACTAGAGGCAGGAAACATGTTCCCGATGTTGGGGGAGCCCAGAACCAGGGGCCACACACAGTTTAAGAATAAGGGGTGAGCTATTTAGAACGGAGACGAGGAGACACTTTTTCTCACAGAGAGTGGTGAGTCTGTGGAATTCTCTGCCTCAGAGGGTGATGGAGGCCGGTTCTCTGGATGCTTTCCAGAAAGACCTAGATAGGGCTCTTAAAGATAGCGGAGTCGGGGGGATATGGGGAGAAGGCAGGAACGGGGTACTGATTGGGGATGATCAGCCGTGATCACATTGGATGGCGGTGCTGGCTCAAAGGGCCAAAAGGCACCTATTGCCTATTGTCCAGCTTTTTGTGTCTATCTTCACTCAGAATAATAACTCAGCTTTACATCCTTGCTTTTATATTCTAGTCCTCTCGAAATGAATGTCAGCATTGCCTTTGCCTTTGTTACTCCCAACTCATAAGGTCATAAGTATTAGGCCATTCGGCCTAGCAAGTCTACTCTGCCATTCAATCATGGCTGATTTGTCTTGCCCTCTCAACCCCATTCTCCTGCCTTCTCCCCACAACCCCTGACACATGCACTAATCAAGAATCTATCTATCTCTGCCTTAAAAATATCCACTTGTGGCCTCCACAGCCGCTTGTGGCAAATAATTCCACAGATTCACCACCCACTGACTAAAGAATTTCCTTCTCATCTCCTTCCTAAAGGAACGTCCTTTAATTCTGAGGCTGTGCCCTCTAGTCCTAGACTCTAGTCCTGGTGGAAACAGCCTCTCCACATCCACTCTATCCAAGCCTTTCACTATTTGGTACATTTCAATGTTTTTGTTTTCAATGAGGCCCCCCCCCTCATTTTTGTTTTTCTAGTAAATTAACCCTCATTGAAATAAATGCTAGCTCCTTATTCAGCATTTGTTTCTAGCCCTCTTGCAAACTCAACCTGTAGTAAAATTGAACTGCAGCTGCCGGTTATACCAAAGATAGACACAAAGTGCTGGAGTAACTCAGTGAGTTTTCAGCATCTCTGGAGAAAATGGACAGTGACGTTTCGCATCGGGACCCTTCTTCAGACTCCAACATTTTGTGTCTATCTGCAAATTAATCTTTCGGGAATCCTGCACCAGCACTCCCAAGTCCTTTTGCACCTCTGCTTTTTGAATCCTCTCCTCTCCCCATTTAGAAAATAGTCTACACCTTTATTCCTTCGACCAAATGATTTATCTTCCATTTCCTCCCTGCAGTTTGCCAGAAGTTCCAGATTCTGGGAGACCAAACAGTGGCACACGTCTTACAGGAACAGGAAGGTGAGTGTGTGTGTGTGTGTGTGTGTGTGTGGTGTGAGGTGTGAGGTGTGTGTGTGTGTGTGTGTGTGTTGTGTGAGGAGGGAGTGTGTGTGTGTGGTGTGTGTGTGTGTGTGTTTGTGGAGGTGAGTGTGTGTGAGGGGAGGGGAGGGAGGTGTGTGTGTGGTATAGGGAGGTGGGGGAGGTGCGTGTGTGAGGGGAGGTGCGTGTGTGGAGGGGAGGTGCGTGTGTGAGGGGAGGTGAGTGTGTGTGTGTGAGGGGAGGTGCGTGTGTGAGGGGAGGTGCGTGTGTGAGGGGAGGTGCGTGTGTGAGGGGAGGTGTGTGTGTGAGGGGAGGTGCGTGTGTGAGGGGAGGTGCGTGTGTGAGGGGAGGTGCGTGTGTGAGGGGAGGTGCGTGTGAGGGGAGGTGCGTGTGAGTGAGTGGAGGTGAGTGTGTGTGAGTGGAGGTGAGTGTGTGTGAGTGGAGGTGAGTGTGTGTGAGTGGAGGTGTGTGTGAGTGGAGGTGTGTGTGTGTGTGAGTGGAGGTGTGTGTGTGTGTGAGTGGAGGTGTGTGTGTGTGAGGGGAGGTGTGTGTGTGTGAGTGGAGGTGTGTGTGTGAGGGGAGGTGTGTGTGAGTGTATGTATGTGTGTGTATGAGGGGAGGTGTGTGTGTGTGTGAGGGAGGTGTGTGTGAGTGTGTGTGTGAATGGGGAGGTGTGTGTGTGAGGGGAGGTGCGTGTGTGTGTGAGGGAGGCGCGTGTGTGTGTGAGGGGAGGCGCGTGTGTGAGGGGAGGTTGCGCGATGTGTGAGGGGAGGAGTGATGTGTGAGTGGAGGTGTGAGTGGAGGGGAGTGTGTGAGTGGAGGGGAGTGTGAGTGTGTGTGAGTGGAGGTGTGAGTGTGTGTGAGTGGAGGTGTGTGTGTGTGTGAGGGGAGGTGTGTGTGGTGTATGTATGTGTGTGTGTGAGTGTATGTGTGTGTGAGTGTATGTGTGTGTGAGTGTATGTGTGTGTGTATGAGGGGAGGTGTGTGTGAGTGTGTGTATGAGGGGAGGTGTGTGTGAGTGGAGGTGTGTGTGTGTGTGAGGGGAGGTGTGTGTGAGTGTATGTATGTGTGTGTGAGTGGAGGTGTGAGTGTGTGTGTGAGTGTATGTATGTGTGTGTGAGTGGAGGTGTGTGTGTGTGTGTGAGTGGAGATGTGTGTGTGTGAGGGGAGGTGTGTGTGAGGGGAGGGGAGTGTGTGTGAGTGTGTGAGGGGAGGTGTGTGTGCGCGCTCCTTCAGACTAGAGATACAGCGCGGAAACAGGCCCTTCGGCCCGCCGAGTCGGTGCTAGCCCGACCAGCGATCGCCGCACACGCACACTGCCCGACCCACTGGGGACAATTTACAATTTTACCAAGGCCAATCAGCCTACAAACCGTCACGTATTTGGGATGTGGGAGGAAACCGGCGCGCCCGGAGAAAACCCACGCGGTCACAGGGAGAACGTGCAAACTCTGTACAGACAGCAACCGTATTGAGGATTGAACCCGGGTCTCTGGCGCAGCAGCGCCTCGCCCGTGGCCCCGTCGGCCGGTCGGCAGCCCGGCCAGCTTGTCCGACCTTCGGACCGACACCACCACCACCACCCCTCCTTCTCGCGGCCGATCATCGGTTCACGAGTTGGACGGGGCGCCGGACTTTGCGCGCGGCCCCCGGGGGCCAAAACCCCTCAGCTGCCCGCGGGGCTGGGCTTTGTGTGCAGTCCAGCACCCGGGGCCGACTCAACATTCACCCAGCCACGGCCCAGACGGTCAACCAATTGCCGTCGGGATTCTGTCCCGTATTTTGACTTTTTGTCCCATTATTTGGGAGTGAGAAAGTTGGCGACATGAGCGGGTGATGAAGCCTCACCTCGCCCCTCTCCCCCCCTCACCTGCCCCCCCCCCCTCACCTGTGTGAATGGTCTTGTGGCTGGCCAGGTTGCCCCTTGTAGCGGAGGGTTGCCCGCGTCGCCCTCACCTACACCTGTGCTGTACCTGTCCCGTGTTACCTGGTGACCAGTCTCCTTCCTCCTGCAGTCGAGGAGCACCTGGCCGCCAACAAGCTGAAGGCCCGGCAGGATCGGCAGAGCCTGGAGGTGGCCCAGACGCTACAGGAGCAGGAGGATGCACACAGCTGGGCCACCGACACACCCAGGTGAGGTGCTTCAGTGATAGCAGCAGAGTTAGGCCATTCAGCCCATCACGTCTACTCAACCATTCAATCGAGGCTGATCTATCTCTCCCTCCCAACCCCATTCTCCTGCGTTGCTGACTCGAAGGGCCGAATGGCCGACGCCTGCACCTATTGTCTATTGCCTTCTCCCCGTAACCCCTGACACCCGTACTAATCAAGAACCTGTGAGAAACAACTGCAGGTGCTGGATAAAATCGATGGTAGACACAAAAGACCGGAGTAACTCAGCGGGTGAGGCAGCATCTACGGAGAGAAGGAATGGGCGACGTTTCGGGTCGAGACCCGAAACGTCACCCATTCCTTAGATGCTGCCCTCTCCCCTCTCTCTATGCCTCTCTCTCTCTCTCACTCTCCATCTCCCCTCTCTTATTTCCCCTCTCTTCTCTCTCTTCCCCCCCCTCTTCCCCTCCACCCTCCCCCTCCCTTTATTCCCCTCCCTCTCCTTAGATGCTGCCTCACCCGCTGAGTTACTCCAAACTTTTGTGTCTACCTAATCAAGAATCTATCTATGTTCTCTGACTTGTGGCCTCCGCAGCCTTCTGTGGCAAAGAATCCCACAGATTCACCACCCTCTGACTAAAGAAATTCCTCCTCACCTCCTTCCTAAAAGAACGTCCTTTAATTCTGAGGCTGTGACCTCTGGTCCTAGACTCTCCCGCTAGTGGAAACATCCTCCCCACATCCACTCTATTCACTATTCTGTACGTTTCAATGAGGTCCCCCCCCCCCTCATTCTTCTAAACTCCAGCGAGTACAGGCCCAGCGCCGTCAAACGCTCGTCATAACGTCGGCCATTCCTTCGCTTACTTGGACACGCTAGAGACAGGAAACATGTCCCCGATGTTGGGGGAGTCCAGAACCAGGGGGCCACACACACAGTTTAAGAATAAGGAGTAAGCCGTATAGAACGGAGACGAGGAAACACTTTTTTCTCCCAGAGAGTGGTGAGTCTGTGGAATTCTCAGCCTCGGAGGGCGATGGAGGCAGGTTCTCTAGATCTGGGGTTCTCAACCAGGGGGGAATTCCTCCCGGGGGGGGATCTCAGGTTTTCAGGGGGGGGGAATTGGGACCACAGATTAGCAAACTCAAACTGTTTAAAATGTTGATCTTTTTATTGCCTTTGCATATTATTTGGAATGGACTTTTTGAGGCAGACAATCTTGGAAAGGAAGGGGGGGGGGAATGACATTCTGACATGTGGTGAAAGGGGTGCATGGGGCCAACAAGGTTGGGAACCACTGCTCTAGATAGAGCTTTTAATAATAGCGGAGTCAGGGGATATGGGGAGAAGGCAGGAACGGGGTACTGATTGGGGATGATCAGCCATTGAATGGCGGTGCTCTACCTATTGTCTATTGTCTTGCCTATTGCTCCAGAGACGTTGCCTGTTCCGCTGAGTTACTCCAGCAGTTTGCGTGTCTTATCTCCTGTGTGTGCCTTCCCGTGTGTGTGTGTGTGTGTGTGAGAGATACTCGGCCTATTGTCTATTGCTCCAGAGATGCTGCCTGTGCCGCAGAGTTACTCCAGCAGTTTGTGCCTGCCTTCAATGGAAGGGAGACAAAAATGCTGGAGAAACTCAGCGGGACAGGCAGCATCTATGGAGCGAAGGAAATGGGCGACGTTTCGGGTGGAGACCCGCCTTCAGACTGGAAGGGGAGGTTGGTTTGCGTGCGATGGTCTGGGCTGCTGGTTTGATGGTGATACAAGTGATGCCGTGATCTTCGCCTGGCTCCAATTCTACGCCCTCTCTCTCTCTCTCTCTCTACAGCAAGGAAATGGCGTCTGGATCTTCGGGGGAGACAGCGCGGCGGGCCGGGGAGAGAGACCAAGGTAAACGCAACCCCCCGGGGCAGAGTTCCCGTCGGTCACGGATGCTGCACTGTCACACGTGCAAACGCACGGTGACATTATTTACCAGAGGACCCAAGTCATCGAAAACAGGTTTTTAAGAAGGAACTGCAGATGCTGGAAAATCGGAGGTAGACAAAAATGCTGGAGAAACTCAGCGGTTGCAGCAGCATCTGTGGAGCGAAGGAAATGGGCGACGTTTCAGGAACCGAAACCCGCAGGAAATAGGCAACGTTTCGGGTCGAAACCCGAAGGGTTTCGGGCCGAAACGTTGCCTATTTCCTTCACTCCAAAGATGCAGCCGCACCCACTTAGTTTCTCCAGCACTTTGGGTCTGAAGAAGGGTTTTGGCCCGAAACGTTGCCCATTTCCCTCGCTCCATAGATGCTGCTGCACCCGCTGAGTTTCTCCAGCACTTTTGTCTGCCTTTCATAGAAAATAGGTGCAGGAGGAGGCCATTCGGTCCTTCGAGCCTGCACCGCCATTCAATATGATCATGGCTGATCATCCAACTCAGTATCCCGTACCTGCCTTCTCTCCATACCCCCTGATCCCTTTAGCCACAAGGGCCACATCTAACTCCCTCTTAAATATAGCCAATCAACTGGCCTCAACTACCTTCTGTGGCAGAGAATTCCACAGATTCACCACTCTCTGTGTGAAAAATGTTTTTCTCATCTCGGTCCTAAAAGACTTCCCCCTTATCCTTAAACTGTGACCCCGTGTTCTGGACTTCCCCAACATCGGGAACAATCTTCCTGCATCTAGCCTGTCCAACCCCTTAAGAATTGTGTACATTTCTATAAGATTCCCCCCTCAATCTTCTAAATTCTAGCGAGTACAAGCCGAGTCTATCCATATGAAAGTCCTGCCATCCCAGGAATCAGTCTGGTGAACCTTCTGTGTAGTCCCTCTATGGCAAGAATGTCTTTCCTCAGATTAGGAGACCAGAACTGTACGCAATAGGATGATTCAAACTCCAGCGAGTACAGGCCCAATGCCGACAAATGCTCGTGATGGGTTCACCCACTCATTCCTGGGATAAGCCTCCTCTGGATCCTTTCCATTCCCTTATCCCTAACCAGTCTGAAGAAGGGTCTCGCCCCGAAACGTCACCCATTCCTTCTCTCCAGAGATGCTGCCGGTCCCACTGAGATACTCCAGCTTTGTGTGTGTCTATCTTGGGTGCAAACCAGCGTCTGCAGTTCCTTCCTCCACAGCATCGTGGTAAGTCTCCTCCGCACCCTCTCCAAAGCAAAGATCCTACAGCGGAGCAAGACCGTCCACTCGACGAAAAAGACGGTAGTCCGGTCACGGGCAGATTCGCGGGTCGTTGTCGGCCCCATTTCCGTAACCGGCTTCCGTCCCCGCACCACAGATCCCGTAGCGGGTCAAAGATAACTAGTGCGGAGACGGAAGCCGGTTACGGAAACATCCTGGTAAAAATAAAACGTTATTTGGTAAAAACCCTCTCCTCATTTTCAGAATTTAAAGTTATTTATTAACACAAACTGTTCCCCCGCAACGTTGATTACACTGCGGGTCGGGTCGGGTCCGGTTACTGAAATGGATGACAAAATGGCCCACGTTCCGCTCCGTTGCGTACTACACGTCAGCCCATTGCATTTAGCAGGAGTGGTCTATCTTTGCTCCAAAGCCTCCACCCTCTCCCCTGTAACGCAACACTCCAAACGCAGCCTGACCAAAAAGTCCTGTCAACCTCCTGACTCTTATTCTCCACTCCCCGACCGACGAAGGCGAGCCACAGGCAGGGGGCTGTGTGCACTTGGACTCCATCAACCCTGTTAACGGTCTTGATGTGGGGGCATTTCCCCCTCTGCCTTCATCACTAACTCAGTAACTAATCACTAACTTGCACTTTACTCAGTGAAAAAAGCGAATGGTATGTTAGCTTTCATAGCAAAAGGATTTGAGTATAGGAGCAGGGAGGTCTGAAGAAGGGTCTCGACCCGAAACGTCGCCTATCTCCTTCGCTCCTTAGATGCTGCTGGACCCGCTGAGTTTCTCCAGCTTTTTGTGTAACCCAAGTTTCTACTTCAGGGTCTTGGTGAGGCCACACCTGGAGTATTGCGTACAGTTCTGGTCTCCAATTCTGAGGAAGGACATTCTTGCCATAGAGGGAGTGCAGAGAAGGTTCACCAGACTGATTCCTGGGATGTCAGGCCTGTCTTATGAATAAAGACTGGATAGACTCGGCTTGTACTCGCTAGAATATAGGAGATTGAGGGGGGATCTTATAGAAACTTACAAAATTCTTAAGGGGTTGGACAGGCTAGATGCAGGAAGATTGTTCCCGATGTTGGGGAAGTCCAGGACAAGGGGTCACAGTTTAAGGATAAGGGGGAAATCCTTTAAGACCGAGATGAGAAAGACTTTTTTCACAGAGAGTGGTGAATCTGTGGAATTCTCTGCCACAGAAGGTAGTGGAGGCCAGTTCGTTGGCTATATTTAAGAGGGAGTTAGATGTGGCCCTTGTGGCTAAAGGGATCAGGGGGTATGGAGAAAAGGCAGGTACGGGATACTGAGTTGGATGATCAGCCATGATCATATTGAATGGCGGTGCAGGCTCAAAGGGCCGAATGGCCTCCTCCTGCACCTATTGTCTATGATTCTATGTCTAACCTTGCCTTTCTTCTTTTCCCTCCTTCCCTCCCTGCCTCTCCCTCCTTTCTCTCTCCCCTTTTCCCATCTCTCCCCCTTTCTCCCCTCTCTCTCCCTCTCCCCCACTCCTCTTCTCCCCTCTTCCTCTCTCCCACCTCCCCTCCCTCTTTTCCCCCCATCTCTCCCCCTTTCTCTTCCTCTCACCCCCTCTCTTCTCCCTCTCTAACCTCCCTCCCCCTCCCCCTCCCCCCCTCCCCCTCCACCCTCCCCTGCATCTCCCCCCCTCTCCTCCCTCTCTCTCCCCCTCTCTCTCCCCCCCTTCCCCTCCCTTCTCCCTCTTCTCTCCACCTCTTCTCTCCCTCCCCATCTCCTCTCTCCCCATCTCTATCCCCTCTTTCCTCCTACCTCTCTCCTCTCTCTCCTACTCTCCCTCTCCCCCTGTTCCCCTTTCTCCCCCCTCCCCCCCACCTCCCTCCCCCTGTCTTCTCTCCCCCCTCTATCCCTCTCTTCTTCTCTCCTCCCCTCGCCATCTCCCCCTCCCTCTTTTCCCATCTCTCCACCTTTCTCCCCCTCTCTCCACATCTCCCCCCCCTCCCCTCTTCCTCCTCCCCCTTTCCCCCCCCCCCCCCCTCCCCCCCCTCCCCCTTCCCCCTTTCCCCCTCTATTTTCCCCCTTTCCCCCCCTCTTCCCCCCTCCCCCCTACCCCCTCCCCCCTTTCCCCCCTCCCCTCCTTTCCGCCTCCCCCCCTTTTTCCCCATCTCTCCTCCTCTCCCCCTCCTCTCCTCCTCTCCCCCCCCTCTCCACCTCTCCCTCTCCTCCCTCCCCCTCTCCTCCTCTCCCCCCCTCTGCAGTCTTCATGTTGTGTGATCGGCCCCGATCTCGCCACCCGTTTGTTGCGCGATCCTCCCTGTGCGACGGTGAGAGCGAGGAGCTGGGCAGCACGGAGGGAGAGCGGCCGGCAGCAAACGGGCAGCGGCCAGTCCCGGGACTGCCGCGGTACCAGACCCCCACCTCCGCGCTGGTGCCCCCCCCGCCCCCCGGCCAACACGAGCGGAGGCGCGGAGGGGCCGATCTCTGGCGCCGGGGCCCCCGGGAGCGCCGCGCCGATCGGAACGCAGCGTCGGACTCGGAGTCTCGGCCGAGGCGCCGCCACGGGCAGGGACGGGGACCAGGCAGGGACAGGGACAGGGACAGGGCCCGGGCGATGTCGGAGCTGGGGCGAAGGCCCCTCCCAATGTCGGGCCCCCGGCACGGTGACGGCCGGACTCACCGGCGCACGCCGGAGACCGAGACCGCCGGGCGGGGGCAGAGCGGCTCCGGCCGGCACCTCCTCACCGCCCGCCCTCGGAGCCCGGCGGGAGGAGGGAGAGGAGGCGACGACGACCCCCATCACCCCCTCCTCAACCCTCGTGAGGGGCCGCGGCCGGATTGGTGGAAGGATGCGAATGGCCCTCACCCATTGGCTACGGAAGAGAAGAACGCCCATCGGCCATTGGTTGAGCAGAAGCATCCCCGTCACCGATTGGCCGCCAGTGAGAAGCAGGGCCGTCACCCATTGGCTGCGGAAGACCAGGGGGGTAAAATCCGTCATCCATTGGCCAATGAGAAGCACGGCCTTCACCCATTGGCTGTTGAGGGGCAAGTCCGTTACCCAATGGCTGATCAGAGAAACGTCCATCACCCATTGGCCAATGAGAAGCAGGTCCGTCATCCATTGGTCAATGGGAAGCACGGCCATCACCCATTGGCTGTTGAGAGACAAGTCCGTTACCCAATGGCTGATCAGAGAAACGTCCATCACCCATTGGCTGTTGAGGAACAAGTCCATCGCCCATTGGCCAATGGGAAGCAGGTCCGTCAGCCATTGGCTGCTGACCAGAAGCGTGTCCATTGGCCGCAGGCGGTTGGCCGGATCCAAGATGGCCGTCCGTTGCCCGGCAACCCCGCGGCAGCGTGGGTCCCTGCAGCAGGCGGCCGCGGGCACCCTCTCCGTCCGGGGGCCGTGGCGGTGGACGGTGGTGGCCCCCTAACGCGGGTCAAGCCCAGGGGCAAGCAGGTCCACTTCCTGCTGTCCCCCCCAGCCCCCGGCCAAAACCCATTGGCCAACCGACCGCGGCCAACCCAACTGCCATTGGACCCAAGGGCCGAGCCAGCCAGGCTCCCATTGGCCGGCCAGACGAAGCGCGTCCACTTCCCATTGGAGAAGGAGAGCGACGGCCAGCGGCCATTGGCCAACGACCACCGCCCGGCCCCATTGGCCACTTCGGCCGGGCCTCCGAACGCCGTCCAATACGAGCTGGGCCGCAAGGAGACGGAGGCCATCATCGACTACGTGGCGGTCAAGCGGAGCGAGGGGGGGTCCCGGTCACCAAAGACCCCCCCCAGCTCAGACCCCGCCCGGGGGAGAGGAACGGGGGACGGGGACCGGCGATCACCGGCTCATCGCCGCTCGCCGCAGGCGGCGGAGGATCGAAGGCATCCCGGGAAGGGGCCCGCTAGCAGGAGCAACGACGGGCCGAACGGCGCGGTGGACGGACCCCGGGGAGAGAAGACTGCAGCGGTGAACAAGCGCAAGGTGAACTGAGGGTTGTATTCACTGGAGTTTAGAAGGATGAGGGGGGGGATCTTATAGAAACATATACAATTATAAAAGGACTGGACAAGCTAGATGCAGGAAAAATGTTCCCAAGAACCAGGGGGTCACAGTCTTAGAATAAAGGGGAGGTCATTTAAGACTGAGGTGAGAAAAAGCTTTTTCACCCAGAGAGTTGGGAATTTATGGAATTCCCTGCCACAGAGGGCAGTGGAGGCCAAGTCACTGGATGGATTTAAGAGAGAGTTAGATAGAGCTCTAGGGGCTGGTGGAGTCAAGGGATATGGGGAGAAGGCAGGCACGGGTTATTGATTGGGGACGATCAGCCATGATCACAATGAATGGCGGTGCTGGCTCGAAGGGCCGAATGGCCTCCTCCTGCACCTATTTTCTATGTTTTTATTAGGAGAGGGGAGAGGGTGGGGGTGAGTGGGGGCTGGGAAAGCGGTAGAGGGGGGCTTATTCCCCCTTCCTGCTGCCCCCCCCCCCCCCAAACCCCGGCCAAAACCCATTGGCCAACCGGCCACGGCCAACCCAACTGCCATTGGACCCAAGGGCCGAGCCAGCCATTGGCCGGCCGGCCGAAGCGGGTCCACGTCCCATTGGACAAGGAGAGCGACGGCCAGCGGCCATTGGCCAACGACCGCCTCCGATCGCCGTCCAATACGAGCTGGGCCGCAAGGAGACGGAGGCCATCATCGACTACGTGGCGGTCAGGCGGAGCGAGGGGGGGGTCCCTGTAAGGAAACTTACAGAATAGGGAAAGGCCCGGATAGAGTGGATGCGGAGAGGATGTTTCCACTGGTGGGAGAGTCCAGCACCAGAGGACGGAGATGAGGAGGAATTTCTCTAGTCAGATGGTGGTGAATCTGTGGTGAATTCTTTGCCACAGAAGACTGTGGAGGCCACAAGCCAGTGGATATTTTTTAATGGTGCGGGTGTCGGGGGTTATGGGGAGAAGGCAGGAGAATGGGGTTGAGGGGGAGAGATCGATCAGCCGTGATTGAATGGCAGAGTAGACTTAATTGGCTTAATGGTCTAATTCTGCCCCTGTCACTTCTGAACTTCATTACCACAACAACACAGCCTAAGGCAGAGATGGGTAGATTCTTGATTAGGCGGGAGTTATGGGGAGAAGGCAGGGGAATGGGGCTAGGAGGGAGAGATTGACTGGCGGGGTGGACTCGACGGGCCGAATGGCCTAATTGTAACAATGGAGCCGTCGACATGGGTGTTAGCGCACGGTGATGGCAACATCCTCTGACACTCCCACCTCCCTCTCCCCCCTCTAGGTGCTGGGCGGAGGCGGGGCAGCGAGCAGCCCCCGGCGGGAGGGGCCCCCGGACCCCCGGAGACGGGACGGCGCGGCCAGGAGGGGCGACCCCCGCGCACGGGCACGGTCGGCAGACCCGGACCACCGGCGGGCACAAGGTAAGGGGGGGTGGGGTCCGGAAGGGGGGGGGGGGGGTGTGGGTGCCAACCCAACGCCTTGGCCCCTCCCAAGCCATTCCCTCATCCCTCCTGCTTTCTCCCCCCCTCCCCATTTGCCCTCCCTCACTCCTCTCCCCACTCCTCTGCCCCCCTCCTCTCTCTCTCTCTCTCCCCCTCCTCTCCCCATCCCTGGAGAGAAGGAACGGGTGGCGTTTCGAGTCGAGACGCTGCCTGTCCCACTGAGTTCCTCCAGCGCTTTGTGTCGACCTTTGATTTAGACCAGCGCCTGCAGTTCTTTCCTGTTTGTATCGATATTCGTGTCACTGGGCCGAACGGAAATGTGGGGGGGGGGGGTGGTGCTGTTCCTCTGTGTAACCCTTGTTGTCTGTCACCCTCTCACCCCCGCAGATGGCAGGTGGGACCCGGTGTCTGGCAAGGGAAGGGGCCCGGAAAATGGCCTCACCGCCCACCCCTGGTGCAGCGACCACACGCTCAAGGCCATGCAGGCAGTCGAACTGCGGGTGCGTGACTTGCCTCTCCTCCCCCCCCCTTCCTCTCCCCTCCTCCTCCCCCTCTCTCTCTCCCCCCATCCACTCCTCCCCCCCTCCTCTCCCCCCCTCCTCTCCCCCCCTCCTCTCCCCCCCTCCTCTCCCCCCCTCCCCTCCCCCCCTTCTCTCCCCCTCCTCCCCCCTCCCCTCCCCCCCCTCCTACCCCCCCCTCCCCCCCCCCTCCCCTCCCCCCCCCCCCCTCCACCCCCACTCACTCCCCCTTCCCCTCCCTCCCCTCCCGCTCCTCCTCTCCCCCCCCCCACCCTCCCCTCCCCCAGGCCCCTCCTCTCCACCCCCTCCACCCTCCTCCATTCCTCCGCCCCACCCCGCCTCCCCCCCCTCCTCTCCCCCCCTCCTCCTCCCCCCCTCCCCCACTCTCTACCCCTATCCCCCCCCTCCCCTCTCCCCCCCTCCCACGCCTCCCCATCACCCCCCCTCCCCCCCCCCCTCCCCTCCCCCCCCTCCCCCTCCCCCCCCCTCTCCCCCCCCCCCTCCTCTCTCCCCCCTCCCCCCCCCCCCCTCCTCTCCCCCCCCCCTCCTCTCCCCCCCTCCTCTCCCCCCTCCTCTCCCCCCCTCCTCCTCCACCCCTCCCCCCCCCCCCCCTCTCCCCCCCCTCCTCCTCTCCCCCCCTCCCCCCCCCTCCTCTCCCCCCCCCCGCCTCTCCCCCCCCCCTCTCCCCCCCCCCCTCCCTCTCCCCACCCCCCTCTCCCCCCCTCCTCTCCCCCCCCTCCTCTCCCCCCCCTCCTCTCCCCCCCCCCTCTCCTCCCCCCTGGTGGGGGGGGGGGGGGTGGGGGGGGGGGGGGGTGGGGGGGGGGGGGGGGGGCCCTCCCCTCTCCCCCCCCTCTCCCTCTCCCCCCCCCTCCTCTCCCCCCCCTCCCTCCCCCCCCCTCCTCTCCCCCCCTCCTCTCCTCCCCCCCCCCTCCTCTCCCCCCCCCTCCTCTCCCCCCCCTCCTCTCCCCCCCCTCCTCTCCCCCCCTCCTCTTCCCCCCCTCCCCCCCCTCCTACTTCCCCCCCTCCTCCTCCCCCCCCCCCCCCCTCCCCTCTCCCCCCCCTCCTCTCCCCCCCCACTCCTCTTCCCCCCCCCTCCTCACTCTCCCCCCCTCCTCTTCCCCCCCCTCCTCTTCCCCCCCCCCATCCTCCCACTCTCCCCCCCCCTCCTCCTCTCCCCCCGCCTCCCCTCCTCCTCGCTCCACTCCCTGGGGTGTAAGCTGCCCAAGCGGGGTGAGATATTGCAACCTTCACCTGGTCCGCCCTGTTTCAACCTGGCGTGCACAATCAAATAAGATCAAATAGAACAAGTTGTCCGACAACTTTAGGCCGTGCACGCCATACGCAAGAATAGACAATAGACAATAGGTGCAGGAGGAGGCCATTCGGCCCCTCGAGCCAGCCCTCTGCCGTTCATTGTGATCACGGCTGATCATCCCCAATCAGTACCCCGTTCCTGCCTTCTCCCCATATCCCCCGACTCCGCTATCTTTAAGAGCCCTATCTAGCTCTGTCTTGAAAGCATCCGGAGAACCGGCCTCCACCGCCCTCTGAGGCAGAGAATTCCACAGACTCACCGTTCTCTGTGAGAAAAAGTGTTTCCTCGTCTCCGTTCTAAATGGCTTACTCCTTATTCTTAAACTGTGTGGCCCCTTATTCTTAAAGAAGAAGCTGCCCAAACATAGAAATTAGGTGCAGGAGTAGGCCATTCAGCCCTTCGAGCCTGCACCGCCATTCAATATGATCATGGCTGATCATCCAACTCAGTATCCCGTACCTGCCTCCTCTCTCCATACCCTCTGATCCCCTTAGCCACAAGGGCCACATCCAACTCACTCTTAAATATAGCCAATGAACTGGCCTCAACTACCCTCTGTGGCAGAGAGTTCCAGAACTCACCACTCTCTGTGTGGAAAAAAGTCTTTCTCATCTCGATCTTAAAGGATTCCCCTTATCCTATAAGCTGTGACCCCCCCCCTTGTCCTGACTTCCCCTCGGGAACAATCTTCCTGCATCTAGCCTCCTCTCCCCACCCCTTAAGACTTTTGGTAATTTTCTATAAGATCCCCACACAATCTCCAAATTCCCAGAGAGTAAAAACCCGAGTCTATCCCCCAGTCCTTTCTCTTCTATAGACAGTCCCTGACATCCCAGGAAATCAGTCTGGTGAACCTTCTCTGCACTCCCTCTATGGTAAAAAATAAAAAAAAAAAATATAAAAAAAAAATAAAAAAAAAAATTAATGTCCTTACCTCAGTTTGGAGACCAAAACCCGTACTCAATACTCCAGGTGTGTCTCACCAAGACCCTGTACAACTGAAAGTATGAACCTCCCAGCTCCCCCCCCCCCCCCTCTGTTAATCAAATCCTTTGCTATGAAAGCTAACAAACCATTCGCTTTTTTTCACTGCCTAGCTGCACCCTGCAATGCCTACTTTCAATGACTGTGTACCATGACACCGCCAGGACTCGCTGCATCTCCCCTTTTCCTAAACGGCCACCTTCTAAATATAATAGTCCCCCCCCCTGCTTTCCTGTTTTCCACCAAGTGGATATCCTCCACATTATCCACATTATACTAGCATCTGCCAAACATTTGCCCACTCCACCCAGCTATCCAAGTCACCCCTGCATCTCCGCATCCTCCTCACAGCGAACATTGCCCCCCCTTAGTGCCCTCCGCAAATTGAGAATATTGCCTTCAATTATTATTAATCCTCCCCTCCAGATCATAATAATATTGGTAAATAGCTGGGGTCCCCCCCTCGCACTGACCCTGCGGTACCCCACTAGTCCCCTTTCCCCCCCTCTCCTCTACTGACCTGCCATTGTGAAAAGAACCTCGTTTACACCTACTCTTGCTTCCTGATCCTGCCAGCCCAGCCAGTCTCCCCCCACCTCAATACTCTCCGAAACCCCCATAAACCTCTCTTAAAGTCCCTCCCCTGTATACCTCTCAAATCTCTTATGTGGGCCCCCCTCCCCTCCTCCTCCACATTGTCGAAAGCCTCTGGAAGTCCCCCCCCCAGATATACCACATCCACAGGTTCTCCCCCCTTATCCCCCCCCTCGCTACTCCCCAAGTACATCCTCCGAAAAAATTCCCCACAAGATCCCCTCGTCAACATCCCCACCTTTTTAAATCCATGCTGTACTTGTCCAATCCCCCCCTCACCACTCCTTCCCCCCCCTCACAATGTGCTGCAATCCCATCTTAATAACCAGACTCCCCCCTCTCCCCCCCAAGCAGTCCCCTTCCCCCACCTCCGATGTTAGACTAAACTGGTCGACCCCCCTTCCCAGTTTTCTTCTCTCCCCCCCTCCCTTCTTAAAAAAGAGGGTTACCCCATTTGCTACCCCTACCCCTCCCCAATCCTCAGGAACTACTCCAGAATCTAAAAAAGATTTTGAAAGATTCCCCTCCACTAATGCATCCCCCCCTCGCCCACTATTCCCCCCCTCCTCCTGAGCTACATCCTTAAGTTACTCTGGGATGCCCCAGCCTATCAGCCCTGGGGGATTTAACGGCCTTTCCCCAGTCCCCTATTCAATTTACCCACCACCACTTCCCCCCCCTCCCCTGACCTGGTATCCCCCCCTCCCCTCACTCAATCCCCCCCTCCTCCTTCCCCCTGACCCACAGTCCCTCCCCCCCCCCTCCCCTCCTATCCCCCCCTTTCCCCCCCTCCCCTCAGGCAGATCTCCCCCCCTCCCCATGTCTCCACCCTCTCCCCCCCTTAGTGAATACCGGAACCAAAGTATTCCCCCCTACCCCTTCAATTGGTCCGCCCTACCCCTCCTTGTTCCCCCCCCTCCCATGATCAACTCTCCACCTGTTTCGACTGCAGGGACCTACATTTGTTTTTAACTAACCTCTCCCCCCACCTCCCCTCTCTTCCCCACATATCTATAAAACTTTTGCAGTCAGTTTTTATGTTCCCCTGCCAGTTTTCTTTCTTCATAATCCTATTTTCCTTTCTCTAATTAAGCCCTTTGTCCTCCCCCCCCCTCTGCTCTCAGAAATGAATTTCTCCACCTCCTCTGGGTAACTGCCTGCTTTTCTGCTACTTTGTACGCATCCATCCTTTGCTTAGATACTATCCCTGATTTCCCCTTGTTATCCACGGATGCACTACCTTTCCCCATTTATCTTTTTTGCCCAAACTGGGATGAACAATTTTTGTAGTTCATCCATGCAGTACTTTAAATGTCTTCCATTGTATATCCACCAGCTCCGTCAACCCTTTTTAGAAATTAATTGCCCAGTCATCTGGCAATTCAGAGGAACGTTTTCCTCCACCTCCCCCTATACCCTCAAAGATTACCTTACTTTAAGTTTCAGAACCATGTGTTTCTGAATTAACAATGTCACTCGTCCCATCCTAAATGAAGAACTCAACCATATTATTGTCAACTCCTGTGCCCAAGGGGCACTTAACAACAAGACGACTAATTACCCCTTCCTCATTACTCAAAACAAAACATGAGGTGCCGTTCCGCCAATTTGCGCTGGGCCTCACTCTGAAAGTGGAGGAGGCTCAGGACAGAAAGGTCAGATTGGGAATGGGAGAGGGGGAGTTTAAATGTTTTGGCAACCGGGAGATCGGGTAGGTTTAGAAGCACTATTTGTCTATTCAGAACTTTGTCTATTCAGACATAGAACCACTTTGTTTTCTATTCTAACGCCTTCGCTGAATTCTCTCCCCTTCTCCTTCCCCGCGCCAGAAAGCTCAACTGCGAAAGGCAACGGCTGGTGACCGACACCTTCAACTGGCTCAGGATGAGGTGAGTGACCCGTACCCGGGGACGATTCCCCCCCCTCCCCTCCCCCTCCCCCTCTCTCACTTCCAAATAAGGGACAGAAGGTCAAAATACGGGAAAGATTGGATACGGGTGCTGGACTGCACACACACAGCCCAGCCCGGGTGGGTTTTCTCCGAGATCTTCACACTCCTCCCACACTCCAAAGACGTGCAGGTTTGTAGGTTAATTGGCTTGGCAAATGTAAACATTGTCCCTAGTTGGTGTGGGATAGTGTTAGTGTGTGCGGGGATCGCTGGTCGGCACGGACCCGGTGGGCCGAAGGGCCTGTTTCCATGCTGGATCTCTAAACTGAACAGACTGGCCACTGGAGTCTGCCTTTGTCGGGTCCTGTCAGGTGTGGGTCCATGTGAAGAAAGACTGGATAGACTCGGCTTGTACTCGCTGGAATTTAGGAGATTGAGGGGGGATCTCATAGAGGCTTACAAAATTCTTAAGGGGTTGGACAGGCTAGATGCAGGAAGATTGTTCCCGATGTTGGGGAACTCCAGAACAAGACGTCACAGATTTAAGGATGAGGGGGAAGGTCTTTTAGGACCGAGATGAGAAAATCTTTTTTCACACAGAGAGTGGTGAGTCTGTGGAATTCTCTGCCACAGAAGGTAGTTGAGGCCAGTTCATTGGCTATATTTAAGAGGGAGTTAGATGTGGCCCTTGTGGCTAAAGGGATCAGGGGGTATGGAGAGAAGGCAGGTACGGAATACTGAGTTGGATGATCAGCCATGAATGGCGGTGCAGGCTCGAAGGGCCGAATGGCCTACCCCTGCACCTATTGTCTATGATTCTATGGGACAGTGTGTGTGGGTGCGGGTGTGTCGCACTGACCCCGGGGAGTCTGTCTCTGTGCCTGCAGGAGTTTGCTCTGAACCTGCTGAGGCGGGAGATGATGGCGCTGAACGTCCGGGAGCGGGAGATGGACCCGGAACGTCGGGATTCCAGGCCGGAGTGGGACCGGGATCCGGATCGCCAGGATTCCGAGCGTTCCATGGAGATGCCGGACGGGAAGAAGCGGGAGGCGGTCCGGAGCGACAGCCCCTCCTCCTCCTCTGTGAATGTCGACTGGGTGAGTCTGTGTCTCCCCTCCCCACACCAGAACTCCCCCCCACCGCCCCCACCCTTGGTTGGTGGGAGGTTGGGAGATGGGGGTGGGTGGGTGGGGGGGGTGGGGAGAGCTGGGGGTGGGGGGAGCTGGGTTAGTGCTGTACCCACGGTGCTGACGAACCTCTCTCCTCCCCGCCCTCAGGCTGACGATGAGCAGACGTCGAGGCCGGCGTACTTCTGAACCAGCGTCCGAGCGAGAGAGCCAGGACCCTGCGGACAGCGATGCCTCACCACGCCGGTGAGTGAACAAGCAGGCGCTTTCCCCCCCCCCCCCCCCCCCCCTCCCCCCCCCCCCCCCCCCCACCCCCCCCCCCCCCGTCCGTCCGTCAGTCATACACCGGCCGTCAGAACCACAGTGTACAAACAGGGAGCTGCAATGTGAGAGGAAACCAGAAAACCCACACAGTCCCAGGGAGAACTCGGCGCACACGAACACACACACAGACACACCCACACGCACACGGACTCACGCACACGACTCACCACCCACACGGACACACACGCGCACGACCTCACGCACACGGACTCACGCACACTGGCTCACGCACCCACACAAACAGACACCACACAGACACACACACACCGCATGCAGACAAATACCACACGGCACACGCGCACAGGGGACTCACGCACACAGGCTCACACACACACACACAGACTCACGCAACACACACAGACTCGGGCACACGGACACTCACCACACCCACACGCCACACACGCACACGGACTCACGCACACACAGCCTCACGCCACACACAGACACACACACCACAGACACACATACGTACACGGACTCGCACAACACAGACTCACGCACACACACAGGTGGGCTGGGCTGGGCTGGGCTGGGCTGGGCTGGGACTGGGCTGGGCTGGGCTTTGCCTGGCCGAGGCCGGGATGATAGCTGGGATGGGATGGGCTGGGCCGGGCTGGGCTGGGGCAGGTTGTACCCGGTGCTGATGGGAGACTGTTCTCTTCCAGTTGTGTGAGAGCGATGGAGAGACAACGCGTGTCCCTGTGAATCCACGGCCCCCTCTACTGGGGCAAGGAAGCGCTGCAGCTCTGAAGGTGCAGGCAGTGACTTTATCAATAACCCGTGCAGAGTTTTATGTTACTTGTTGAAAGATATTTATTTTTTGGTTTAACCAAGTTTCTGTACATAACGAGAGGCTGTATATTTTTGTTCCACATCAGAATAAATGGATGTATTCTTCTATCCTGTTGCAGGAGTGAGAGGTTACACGGGTACGTCTTTAGGCTTCAGAAACGGGCCCATGGGCTCTCGTGTCCGTGTCGACCGCGATCCCTCCCAGGTACACTAGCTCTGTCACACACAACACACACAACCACACACACGCGCACACACACCGCAATTTTCAAACTTAACCGCAAACCTGGAAACCGAGCACCCAGAGAAAACCCACGCGGGTCACGGGGAGGAGAGAACGTACAAACTCTGTGCAGGACACCACCCGTGGTCAGGATCGAACCCGGCGCTGTGAGCAGCAGCTCTACCCTTGCTATCCTGGTCTAAGTGCGGCAAGAAGGGCAAAGTGTGGGGGCTCCTCTTCTCCCTGGGGCGGGGTTGGGGGGGGGGGTAAATCAGCGGCCGGGCCTCTCTCTGCCCCTCAATCACTGCCCCCGCTCTGCTTTTAGAACAGTACGGTGGCACAGCGTAGAGTTGCTGCCTCACCCGCTGAGTTTCTCCAGCATTTTTGTCTACCTTCGATTACTCCAGCATCTGCAGTTCTTTCTTAAACGGATATATGTCTGAGTTAAATTCTTATTCTGGGCTGGAGATGCAGCCAGTCACAAGGGGCTTCACTCGCGATCTTCCCATAACCCTCCAACCATCCCCCATCCCCTCCTCTTGACCCAATCCCCTCTATCCTAAGGGTAGGAAGGAACAGCAGGTGCTGGTTTACTCCGAATTAGGCCACACAATATACTGGAGTACTCTGCGGGCAGGCCCACCAGCATCTCTGGATGGAAGGAATGGGTGACGATTCGGGTCGAGGCCCCTCTTCACACAGGTCCCGACCCGAAACGTCACCCGTTCCTTCTCTCCAGAGACGCCTCCCTCTACCCCCATCCCCTCTCCCGGCACACATCTCCTCAATCACCCCCTACTCCCCATCCTCTTCCCCTGGCAACCAACTTCCTCTGCCCCCCCCTCCCTCCCCATCACTCAAAAAGCACATCGCCCCTCCCCAACTCTCGTGTCTGATTGGCGTCTAGAAAAATTACAGGCGCATCAAAATGACAGGTGGCCACATACCTGTGGGTGCTGCATATTACAGTCCCACATGTCAGCCTTTACTGGGGCTCCCCACATCGTCTGAAAGCTCTGGCTTCCCACCAGTCTCTCCATCCCTGGGACACAAACCCCCCCTCACCCTCCCCCCCCCCCCACCCCCCCCCGGCCATTGCAGGGCGAGCAGGCAGGACGTTACATGCCAGGCTGATACTCTGCTGGGTGTGCGCAGGCACTTAACAATAAGGAGTTGGCCATTTAGAACTGAGAATGGAGTTGTAAATCTGTGGAATTCTCTGCCACAGAGGGCAGTGGAGGCCAATTCTCTGCTTTCAAGGGAGAGTTAGATGGGGCTCTTAAAGATAGCGGAGTCAGGGGAATGGGGAGAAGGCAGGAACGGGAAGGGCCAGGGTACCGATTGTGGATGATCAGACATGATGGCAGTGAATGACGGTGCTGGCTCGAAGGGCCGAATGGCCTACTCCTGCACCTATTGTCTATTGACTCGAAGCATCGTTTGTCCACTCCTCTCCACAGATGCTGTCTGACACGCTGAGTTCCTCCAGCACTTTGCGCTTTGCTCACTGAAACGTTACTGCGCATCTGTACATCTTTTCAAAACGCTCCCAATTTGCATTTTACTTTAAGAGTGAGCAACAGTAGATACAAAGAACTGCAGATGCTGATTTATCCAAAGATGGACCGCAAACTGGGGTGTGACTCTCAGCGGGCCAGGCAGCATTATGGGGGGGGTGGGGGGAGGGGAACAAAGGGATTTCTCCAGGTAGTACAAAATGCGGAGAAAACTCAGCGGCGCGGCACCAGCATCAATGGATGCCGAAGGAAATGGGCAATGTTTCGGGCCGAAAACCCTTCTTCAGACTAAGTGTTTCTCCAGCATTTTTGTCTACCTTCGATTTTTCCAGCATCTGCGTTCCTTCTTGAACATATCTCCACAGATGCTGCCTGACCGCCGAGTGTCCTCAGAACTCTGGTGTGTGTTTTTTTTTTTGCTACAGCATCTGCAATTCCTTGGTCTGTCCTTCTCATGGTGGGTCGGGAAATCCCGTGGATGACGTCACTGGAGCTTTAACCCTCCCCCTTTCCTCCCCCCCCCCCCCACGGACAGAGGCGCGGATGAGTCACTGCAGGGGTAAACCCCTCCCCCACGATCAGAGGGCATTGGTGGACGTCATGGATGTTTTAAAACACCCTCCCCCTCCCCCCAGGGGCAGAGGCGTGGTGACGTCACTGGAGCTATAACCCCCTCCCCCTCCCCCCCCACGATCTGATAGCGCCGGGGTGGACGGTCACTTGAGTTTTAACTCTCCCCCTCCCCACGGGCGAGGCGCGGGTGACCGTCTCACGTTGCATGGGGAGGGGAGGGGGGGTGAGTTGGACGTTGCGCCGGTCCAGTCGGACGCGGTTGCGCAGACGCGGGTGGGAGGGGAGGGGGAGGGGCGAGGGTTGACGTTGGCACCGGTTCCAGCCAACGCGATTGCGTCAGACGCCGGGTAGGAGGGGAGGGGGGAGGGGGAGGGTTGACGGTTGGCGCCGGTCCAGTCGGGACGCGGTTTGCGTCAGACGCCGGGTGGTGAGGGGGAGGGGAGGGTTGACGTTGGCGCGGTCCTGCCGGAGCGGTTTGCGTCAGACCGCCGGGTGGAGTGGAGTTAGGGGGGGGGAGGGGGGGGGGAGGGGATGGGGGGGAGCGCGCTCGAGCCGGAGCCGACGCAGCGTGGAGCTCGAGCCGGGGCGCGCCCGCCGCCTCCCGCCATGGCCGGACCAAGATCATTAACACATGGACGAGGAGGAGACGCCGTACACTTGGTCAAGCTGCAGCTGGCCCGGCCGACAGGGGGGGTGACGCTGGCCGACTTCACTGCTGGTGCTCATCAAGCCCAACTAAATTTCTTCTTCAAGTCCATGGACCAGGATCTTAGGGTAGGCGGGCGAGGGCCGGGCCCGGGGGTGTGTGGCGGGGGGGCTGACGGGGAGAGCGGGCCCGCAACCCCCCAACTCGACCCCCGTCGACGGGCGGGCAGGGGGGGCGAGGCCCGAGAGGGGAGGGGCTCTCGGGCCATGGCGTGGATGGGGGAGGAGGAGGAGCCCTTCATCACCCCCACCCCCCCCAAACGCCCCTCCCATGGGTCTGCAGCCCCAATACCCTCTCCACCGCCAAATCCCCTCAAACACAAGTCCTCGTCACCCAAATCCACGCCATCCGGCCCCCCACCCCCAATCCATTCTCCCCCAGCCACCCTGACCCCCACCCCCACAATACCCCTGCCCCCCACCCTCCAATCGCCATCATTCCCCCCATCCACCCTGCCCCCCACCCTCCAATCCATATCCCCCATCCACCTGCCCCCCATTCCCAATCCATCATCCTCCCCTATCCACCCTGACCCCCCCAATCCCTTCTTCCCCCCTATCCACCCTGCCCCCCTCCCCCATCCACCTTGCCCCTCCACCCCAATCCATCATCCCCCATCCACCCTGCCCCACCCCCCAATCCCATCATCCCCCTCCATCCACCTGCCCCCCCACCCCCACAATCCATAATCCCCCTAACCATTCTGCCCCCACACCCCCAACCATTCTTTCCCCCACCCCCATCTAATCTGCCCCCCATCTATTCTGCCCCACACCCCCTCCTGTCTTTCAGTCCCCCGTCCCCCCCAAATCACACCCACCCCCCCCTATCTTGCCCCGTCCCCACAATTTTCATCATCCATTCTGCCCCATATTCTTGTTCATCCCATCCCCCCCCCCCCCCCACCCCCGGTCATCTTACCTTGGGGCTGGCCTCCCATCCACCCACCTGTCCCTTACCTCCCCATCCATTTGCCCCTATCTCCCCCGTCCATTTGCCCTCCTGTCCTTCCTGCCCCCCTATCCACCCTGCCCCTATCTCCCCCAATCCATTCTGCCCCCTTCCCCGTACACTTGCTCCCATCGCGCATTCACCTTCCCAATACCTGTAGTCCCTGCACTAATGTCCCAGCCTTGTCTCAACCCCCCCCCACCATACCAGGGCTTCATCCCAAACACCTTTTCTTTGCTCATCGGCCTAGCTATCACTGTAGACGCGCAATCTGCAATAAAAAAAGGGGCAGGTGTTCCCAACCTTTTTTCATCCCGTTTACCCCTGGCAACTTTAATAGCACATAGCAATGTTGTTTCATTTATTTATGAACAAACTAAGGTGAACAGATACCGGTAGTACGAGAACAACGCAGCAGTCAATGAGAAAAATATTTACAAATCCAGGAATCAACAATTTACCCCTGGGTAATTTACCCCAGCGTTGGGAAACCCTTGATCCTGAAAGAGACAATCAAACCATCTCCCTCATTTCCCCCACCCCCACCCCCCCCCCACACACACACAACACACAAACACACACACACACACACATCTCTGCTTACACCTACTCCCAAAATCCCTTTTCCATGCCTCAACTTGCTTCAGTGAGTTTTAGGTTTTTTAGCTCTTAGGGCTAACGGATTAGACAATAGGTGCAGGAGTAGACCTTTTGGCCCTTCGAGCCAGCACCGCCATCCCCAATCAGTACCCCGTTCCTGCCTTCTCCCCATATCCCCTATCTTAAAGAGCCCTATCTAGCTCGAGGAATCGAGGGGTATGGGGAGAAGGCAGGAACAGTGCACTGATTTTGGATGATCAGCCATAATCATATTGAATGGCGGTGCTGGCTGGAAGTTTCTATGTTTTTCTCTGCATCAAACTAATTTCCTCACCTCCTGCCCTGACCCCCCTCTGGGGCACCCTCCTATGGAACTCTTCCCCCATGCAAACCTGTCCTGTCCTTCCCCACTCAAACTTGTTTCCCCCACTCCAGGGCACACACAATCCTGCCTCTCACACCCACACCCCCCCCCCCACATTGCACTCTACTCACCCTTGGACTCCTGCCTCACCGACCCCCCCCTAGGAAACCCCCGCTTCTTTGGTGCTAGCCCCAGCACCCCGAGGAGGGTTGTCACGTCACCCTTCCGGTGTTGTTCCCTCGCCTTCCTCCCCACTGCACTTCTCCCCCTCTCTCGATCTTCCACCACCCTCACCCCACTGCATCCGCCCTGCTCCCATTTCCACTCCCCACCATCCCCCACATCTCAATTTTGAAATTCCTCCCTCCGACCCCACGGGGATTTGAGGAGCGCTTCCAGTTTTCCTTTCTCCGTTGTCCCGGCTGGTGTGCAGAGGCCCTGCTCTGCCCCTCCCTGTCCTCTGCTTCCCAGCCCGCTGTAGTGGTCCCGTTTCCTAATTTGTCAGAAATCTGCAAGTGTTTATAAACTCCCAGCGAGTTCGAGTCTGGATCCACTTAGACCTCCTCCCTCGGAAACCTCCCTACCCCCCTCCCGCAAAAAAGAAAATCCCGGGATCGTTGTGAAGTTCCCACTCTATCCTGGTCCAGCTTGGCAGATGTTTATAGTTGAACGCAATGCACCTCGCTCAGGAGTTGAGGACGTGTGATCCAGTTTCCAACCGTAGTTTTTCCATCTTGCTGACGAGTAACATTCCTGTTTCTTCTGTAACTATTCCTTGAGTATGGGGGTATTCTAGTTCGCATGCAGTCTGGATTCTGGGACATGGTTCTGTTTGGTCTCCAAGCCTTGTGTGTGTTTATCTCTCTCACTCTCTGACTCTCTCTCTTGCAACTGTCCTCTTGTCCACACTCTCTCGCTCCTGTCTCTCTTTGTCTCTGTGTCTCTCTGTGTCTGTGTGTGTCTCTCTCTCAGCCTCTCTGTGTTTTCTCTCTATCAGTGTGTGTGTGTGTGTGTGTGTGTGTGTCTCTCTCTCCTCGTCTGTTCTCGCGTCTCTGGGTCCCTCTGTGCTCTCTCTGTTTCTCTGTGTCTCTCTCTGTGTCTCTATCTCTCTCTGTCTCTCTGTCTCCGTGTCTCTACTCTGCTTGTGTCTCTTCTCTCTGTCTCCGTGTGTCTACCCTCTCTGTCTCCGTCTCTCCCTCACTGTCTCTCCGTCTCTCCCTCTCTGTCTCTCCCTCTCTCTCTCTCTCTGTCTCCGTCTCGTCCTCTTCTGTCTCCGTCTCTCCCTCTCTTCTCCGTCTCTTCCCTCTCTGTCTCAGTCTCTCTCCTCCCTCTCTGTCTCCGTCTCTCCCTCTCAGTCTACCTCTCTGGTCTCCGTCCCTTCCTTTTTTTTTTCCCTCTCTGGTTCTCCGTCTCTCCCTCACTGTCTCCGTCTTCCCCTCTCATCGCCATGTCCGGTCCGTCTCCCTCTGCTCCGTCTCTGTCTCTCTCTGTCTCCGTCCACTCCCTCCCTCTGACTGTCCGTCGTATCTCCCTTCTGTCTCCTCCGTTCGTCACTCTCTCCCTCTCTGTGTGTCTCCCCTCTCTGGTCTGTCTCCTCTCTGTCTCAGTCTCTCCCTCTCTGTCTCTCCTGTCTCTCTGTCTCCTCTCGCTCCTCTGTCTCCCTCCCTCTCTGTCTCTCCCTCTTCTGTCTCTCTCTTCCCTATCTGTCTCTCCGTCTCCCTCTCTGTCTCCACCTCGTGTCTCCCTCTCTCCTCCGTCTCTCATCTCTGTCTTCCGTCTCTCCCTCCGATCTGTCCCCGTCTCCGTTCTCTCCCTCCTTGTCCCGTCTCTCCTCTGTCTCGTTCTCCGTCTCTCTCCCTCCTGTCCTCCGTCTCTTCTCTCCCTCTCACTCCGGCCCCTCTCTGGTCCTCCGTCTGTCCCGTCTGTCTCCGTCTCTCCCTCTCTGGTCTCCGTCTCTCCTCTCCCTTCCCCGTCTCCTCTGTCTCCGTCTCTTCTCTGTATCCGTCTCCCTCTCTGTCTCCGTCTCTCCCTCTCTGTCTCCGTCTCTCCCTCTCTGTCTCCGTCTCTCCCTCTCTGTCTCCGTCTCTCCCTCTCTGTCTCCGTCCGTCTCCCTCTCTGTCTCCCGTCTCTCCCTCCTCGTCTCCTCTTCGCCCTCTCTGTCTCCCGTCCTCCCTCCCCTTCCTGCTCTCCGTCCTTCTCCCTCATCTGTCTGCCGTCTCCTCTCCCTTCTCTGACTCCTCCTCTCCTCTCCCTCTCTCGTCTCCGTCTCCCCTCTCTGTCTCCGTCTCTCCTCTTCACTCTGTCTCTGTCTCTCCCTCTCTGTCTCCGCTCTCCCTTCTCTTCTCGTCTCTCACCCTCTCTGTCTCATCTCTCCTCTCTCTGTCTCCGTCTCTCCTCTCTGTTCTCCGTCTCTCCTCTCTGCCTCCTCCGTCTCTCCCTCTCTGTCCCTTCGCCTCTCTCCCTCTCTGTCTCCGTCCTCACTCTCTGGTCTCCGTCTCTCCCTCTCTGTCTCGTCTCTCCCTCTCTTTCTCCTGTTCTCTCCCTCTCCTGGTCTCTCTCTTCCCTCTCTGCTCCTGTCACTCCCTCTCAGTCTCCGTCTCTCCCTCTCTGTCTCCGTCTCTCCCTCTCTGTCTCCGTCTCTCCCTCTCTGTCTCCGTCTCTCCCTCTCTGTCTCCGTCTCTCCCTCTCTGTCTCCGTCTCTCCCTCTCTGTCTCCGACTCTCCTCTTCTCCCTCTCTGTCGTCCTCTCTCTGCCCTCTGTCTCCGTCTCTCCTCTGTCTCCGTCTCTCTCTCCCTCTCGTGTCTCTCCTCCGTCTCCGTCTCTCTCTCCTCTCTGTGTGTCTCCTCTCCGTCTCCGTCTCTCGTGTCTCTCCTCTCTCTCTGTCTCCGTCCGTCTCTCACCTCGTCTCTCTCCGTCTCTGTCCTCCAGACTCCCTCTCTGTCCCTCTCTCTCCCTCTCTGTCTCTTCCCTCCTGTGTCCTCTTCTCCTCCTCCCGTCTCTCCCTCTCATGGTCCTCACGTCTCCTCCTTCTCCCTCTCTGTCTCCGTCCCTCCTTCCCTCTGTCTCATCCCGTCATTCTGTCGCCTCTCCGTCCTCTCACCATCTCTGTCGTCACATCCCTCTCTTTCCCGTCTCTCTCTCCCTCTCTGTCTCCGACGCTCTCCTTTCGTCTCAGTGTCTCCCTCTCTGTCTGTCGTCTCCGTCTCTTCTCTCCCTCTCTCCTTCCTTGTCTCCTCCCGTCTCTCCGTCTCTCCTGTCTCTCCGTCTCTCCTCCCTCTCTCCCTCCCTCTCTTCTGCTGTGTCTCCCCCGTCTCCGTCTCCTCTCATGTCTCTGTCTCCTCTGACTGTCCTCCGTGTCTCATCCCTCTAGTCTCTCTTCACTCCGTCTCCCGTCTCTCTCTCCCTCTCGTCTCTCTGTCCTCCCAGTCTCTCCCCTCTCTGGTCCACCGTCCTCTTCTCCCATCTTCTGTCCTCCTTCTCACCCTCTCAGTCTCTCCGTCTCTCCCTCTCTCTGTCTTCCGGTGCTCTCTCCCCTCTCTGTCTTACGCGTCTCTCCCTCTCTGTCTCCGTCTCTACTCTTCCCTCTCTGTCACCGTCTCTCCCTCCCTGTCTTCCGTCTCTCCTCACCCCACCTCTCTCTCCTCCCTGTCTCCATCTCTCTTCTCCCTCTCCGTGTGTCTCCCTCTCTCTTCCCATCTTATCTGTTCTCTTCTCCGTCTCCGTGTCCTCTCACCTCTCTGTGTCCCGTGTCTCGCCTCTGTGTCTCTCCTCGCTCTGTGTCTCCCTTTATGTCTCCTCTGTCTCTCTGTCTCCGTGTGTCCTCTTTCTGTCACCGTGTCTCCGTGGTCTTTCCCTTTTCTGTCTCCGTGTCTCCCTTTCTGTCTCCCGTGGTCTCCCTTTCTCGTCTCCCTCGTGTCCTCCCTTTCTGGTCCTCCGTGTCTCCCTTTCCTGTCTCCGTGTCCTCCTTTCCCTTTGCTGTCTCCGTGTCTCTCCCTTTCTGTCTTCCGTGTCTTTCTGTTATCTCCCGTGTCATTCCATTTCCTGTCCCTCTCTCTGTCTCTGTGTGTCTCCCTGGCTCTCTCTCTGGCTCTCTTTCTCTCTCTCTGTCTCCGTGTCTTTCCATCTCCCTCTCTCCCCCCCTCGCTGCGTCTCTCTCTCTTTCTCCTCCACCCTCGCCACTCTGAGTGGTGAATTCGTCAGCTTGCCGTGCTCCCTTCCCTCGCCCCTTCCTTTGGCCGGGCCTGCCCATGGGATGGACGGCCTGCGTCACTGTGTTGAAGGCAGGCTGCAGGAATGCTGTGGGTTTTTTTATTGTGAACGAACGCCAGCCGGCCACACAGGATCGGACCGGGCACCTGGGAATGCAGCCGTGACTGGCTGCCCCCCCCCCCCATCCCCCACCCCAGCGCTGCTGAGACCATCCTTGCATTGATAATTGTCCCTCAGCTGTGCTCTGCCAGACACTGCTTCCTGGGGGCTGAAAGGAAATCGCCCGTCTCCTTGTTCAGGCCAGCACTCTGCATTCACGCTTGGGTCGCTGAGTTGAGAATTGTTGGGTGGGTGGGGGGAGGGGGGGGGGGGGTGGGGGGGGGGGGGGGAAGCTCGAGGAGGATGTTTAATTAGTTTACAGAAAATACACTTAATTAGTTTTTTGGCTCACAACTGTGCCCAATGCATACCGCTGTTCATATCTTACTCTCCTGAACATCACATGCGTGCATCTTGTGGGATGTAAATTGAGTTTAAGGACCAATTACAATAGACAGTAGGTGCAGGAGTAGAGGCCATTCGGCCCTTCGAGCCAGCTCTGCCATTCAATGTGATTATGTCGGGGTACTGACAATCAGTACCCCGTTCCTCCCTTCTGCCCATATCCCCAGATTCCGCTATTTTTAAGAGCCCTATCTAGCTCTCTCTTGAAAGCATCCAGAGAACCGGCCTCCACCGCCCTCTGAGGCAGAGAATTCCACAGACTCGCAACTCTGTGAGAAAAAGTGTTTCCTCGTCTCTGTTCTAAATGGCTTATTATTCTGTCTCCTTTTTCTTAACCTGTGGCCCCTGGTTCTGGACTCCCCCAAATTTCAAGGCTGATTGGAGACTGAAGAACGGTCTCGACCCGAAACGTCACCCGTTCCTTCTCTCCAGAACGCTGCCTGTCCCGCTGTAGTACTCCAGCACTTTGTGTCTATCTTCGGTGTAGACCAGCATCTGCAGTTCCTTCCAACACAGACTCTCTCTCTCAGTGAGATGGTGGACTCTTGTGCTGCTGACCAGCGGCATAAGATGCCACTGGGTTATACCAACAGGGTCACCGATCCAGGTCCTCCAGACATGCTGCCTGACCCGCCGAATTACTCCAGCACTGTGTGTCCTTTTTAACAGAATGTCAACGTTACGTTGTCGATACACACAATTAGTTTAAGAAAGAACTGCAGATGCTGGAGAAATCAAAGGTAGATAAAAATGCTGGAGAAACTCAGCGGGTGAGGCAGCATCTATGGAGAGAAGGAATAGGTGACTTTTCGGGTCGAGACCCTTCTTCAGACTGATGAAGGAATAGGTGACGTTTAGGGTCGAGACCCTTCTTCAGAATGATGAAGGAATAGGTGACGTCACCTATTCCTTCGCGCCATAGATGCTGCCGGTTTTAGTTTCTCCAGCATTTTTATCTACTATATATATGACAATTATACGCTTGTTTCTCTGGGAAGGGGGGAGGGTGGAGAACCTTTGTTCTTTAGCATCTTTCACAGCCACAAAGCACCCCATGGTGCATTATAAACAATGAGGCACTTTTGCACATTCATTATTATAATAGTTATTGTAGGATATCTGATGACAATCTTGCGTACATCAAAGGGTGGTGTAGCGGTAGAGTTGCTGACTCGCTGCGCCAGAGAAAACCCGTAGAGACCACGGGGGCTCGATCCTGACTACGGTTGCTGTCTGTACGAAGTTTGCACGGTCTAACATGAAACGTGTGGACCGCATGGATTTTCCTCCTGATACTCGTTTCCTCCCACCCCCCCTCCCACACTCCCTCAAGATGGTGCTTTGTAGGTTAATTGGCTAAATAGTGTGTAGTATAGTGCTTTTGTTGCGAGGATTGCTGGTTGGCTTTTGGGGGACTCGGCTGGGCCGAAGGGCCTGTTTCCTCCTTTCCCCCACGCGAAATCTCTTAAACTAAACTATACATAAGCGTTGGAAAATAAAGTTCAGGAACTGAGGCGGGCATGAGTCGAGTGGGGGGGGGGGGTGGGGGGGGGGGGGGTTTGATGGACCCTGTGCCATGTGACCGAAAGCTGTTAGTCCTGATCTACAGGAAGTATTTCCAAGTGTATGAGGCTGGTGTTTACATTTCCACACCAGTTCCTGCTGGTTTTACTGCAGCCGGAACGAACCATTAGTAACTCTGTGCTGCTGGCCTACATGCACGCTCTCCAGAATGCGATTGGGACTGGGCTAAAGCCCTTCGCAAGGGGCCCACGCAGCTCAGAGACGGGAGGATTGTGCACCATTGTTCAGAGCTCGGAGAGAGAGAGAGAGTCCAGTCCCAGAGGTGAAGGCAAGGTCTCCTAATCAAGTACATGTTCCAGCATGCCTGCGTTTAATACATCTGGCCACTTCCTCTCCACCAAAGACAGAAACCGATGCTAGTTGGCAAAGAATCTCAAACTTTCCTCTGTGCTAAAGTGCAGCCTCAGCTGAAGGATTTGCAGCAGAGCTTTTAACATGTTAAAGAGCAGTGAATAATTTATTCACAGTCTGGCGGACAGAATACTGGCAAGATGAATATATTGTATCTCTGCTGTGCGATAAAGGATTGAATAACAGTATGGATTTGGAAGAATAAAAGTAGTTAAGTCCATTTGATCCCTCCCTATTCTTCACAAATGTTACAGCACCCAGCTGTTGCCCGAGTGTCTCTGCCCAACATTCTTGGGGAAGTTAAAACAAAAATCTAGACATTGTTTTAAATTTGCGAATCATTTTTCTACACAGTTTAGTTTGGAGATAGAATGGAAACTACCGTCACCCGTTTACAGGCGGCGCAGCGGCAGAGTTGCTGCCTTACTGCGCCCGGGGGTGAGGCACAGGTTCACTTGCACCTCCTGCAACCTCATCTACTGTATCCGCTGTTCCAGGTGTGGATTCCTATACATCGGCCAGACCGAGCGCAGGCTTGGCAATCGTTTTGCCGAACACCTCCGCTCAGATAGCCACCGCCAAACGAATACCTGATCTTCTCTGGTTGGCAAAACACTTTTAACTCCCCATCCCATTCTCTCCCTCCCTACCCCCCACTGTCAGAGAGAAGCCTCGGGCAAATTGGAGGAACAGCACCTCATCTTTTGCTTGGACAGCTTACGCCCCAGCGGTATGAACATTGACTTCTCTAACTTCAAGTAGCCCTCTCTCTCACTCTGTCCCTCCCCACTCTAGTTCTCCAACTAGTTTCACCATCCTTCTGATTAATTTTACTTATTTTATCCCCCTTGGCACATTCCTTTTGGCTAAAAATGAGCCAAAAAGGAATGTGCCAAGATAAATTTCCTTATCTGCTTTGATATGCCGTTTTCACACCTTACCCCTGCATCACCCATTCCTTCTCTCCAGTGATGCTGCCTGTCTCGTTGAGTTACTCCAGCATTTTGTGTTTACTTTTGATCCTGACTACAAATGCTATCTATTCGCAGTTGAATGATTCAACGATACTTTCCTGTCACATGTACCTAGCCAGTACACGAGTTTTGCCACGTTGAAACTTCACCTATTTCTTTTCCCCAGAGATGCGGCCGGACCCGCTGAGTTACTCCAGCGCTGTGTGTCTCTTCAAAAGTGACCAAATGTTCTGTTTTGGTTGTGGTTCTGGGTCAATACTGACCCAGGCTATTTTTCCAAGTAGTTCCTTGAAACCTTTTGCATCTTTTTGAAATTGAACTGGAAATGTGCATATCCTGCACAAAAGTCTGGCGTTTCAACAGCGCAGGACATTGACTGTTCCACACTGGACTGTTAGCTGAGAGTTCCTGGGTTGATGTCTTTGGAGGTCACACAGAGCTACTTGGAGAAAGAATGGGCGACGTGTCACTGTTTATTCCTCAGGAACCCACAACTTCAGTTCAGTTTATTGTCGCGTGTCCCGAGGTACAGTGAAAAGCTTTTGTTGCGTGTAAGCCAGCCAACGGAAACACAATACGTGATTGCAATCTAGCCACTTACAGTGTATGGATGCATGATATGGGAATAACTTTCCGTGCAAAGTAAAGTCCGATCAAGGATAGCCCGAGGGTCCCCGATGAGGTGGTAGTTCAGGACTGCTCTCTAGTTGTGGTAGGACGGTTCAGTTGCCTGATAACAGCCTGATAAAGTCCCTATATCTGGAGGTGTGTGTTTTCACACTTTTGCCTGATGGGGGAGGGGAGATGAGGGAGTGGCCGGGGTGCGACTCGTCCTTGATTAAGCTGCTGGCCTTGCCGAGGCAGCGTGAGGTGTAAATGGAGTCAATGGAAGGGAGATAGTCACAAAAAGCTGGAGTAACTCAGCGGGACAGGCAGCATCTCTGGAGAGAAGGAATGGGTGACGTTTCGGGTCGAGACCCTTCTTCAGACTGGTCGGGGATAACGGAAACGAGAGATATAGCCGGTGATGTGGAGCGATAAAGAACGATGAATGAAAGATATGCAAACAAGTGACGATGTTAAAGGAAACTACTTTGCAATCTGTTGGGTTGAGTGAGGAATGCCTGCTGTGTGTCGTAGTGAATGGCCACCACAACTCTCACCTTTTCTGTTGGTGTTAAAACTGAGATGGTGTGGGTGGAGGGGGGGGGGGGGAAGAAGTGAGATGGTGTGGTTTGGAGGGGGGGGGGGGAGTGAGATGGTGTGGTTGGTGGGGGGGGGGGAGAGTGAGATGGTGTGGTTGGAGGGGCCCCCCCCCGGGGGGGGGGTGAGATGGTGGTGGGGGTGGAGGGGGGGGGGGAGTGAGATGGTGTGGTGTGGTGGAGGGGGGGGGGGGTAAGTGAGATGGTGGTGTGGGGTGGAGGGGGGGAGTGAGATGGTGTGGTGTGGTGGAGGGGGGGGGATTGAGATGGCATGGGTGGCGGAGGGGGGGGGGGGGAATGTGATGGGGGTGGTGGAGTGGGGCAGGAGCGGGGTGGGTTGACGCTGTCTATTTCCTTGTTTTCTGGGCCCGACCAGCGGATTAGCCGTCTGCTTGAAGTCTGAAAACGGTGCAGTCGTTAGTTTAGTTGGAGGGTTGCGGCGTTCCTGATCAATAGACCAGGTCCCTTTCGAATGGGAGCCGGGACCCGCACTGCAAGCTGGCACCTTTCCTTTACTTCTGCTAATTAACCACCGGCCGTGTGCTCCAATTGAGGTCGCCCCTGGAGGCGCCCTCGCACGGGGTCGGCGAGAGAGACACGTCCCCATTTTGCATTTAGAGCTGCTGAATAATGTATCCGTGCTACCCGCTGTGGAGCAAGTGTTTGAGCAGCTGGTGCTCAGGGCCGGGTGCTGACAATGTGCTGCTCTTCATCTTGGCTTTGCGCTCTCTAATTGGGATGACCTGAATTGTCTGATGAAGTAGTCTCCACCCGAAATGTCTGTCTGAAGAAGGGTCCTCTATCATTTATGGAGAAAGGCCACTATTATTAGACACCAAAAGCTGGAGTAACTCAGAATATGTGAGTATTCGCATCTGTGTGTCTATACATGCGTGTGTGTGTGTGCATACACATATGTATAAACATTCAGAAGACCGACAAATTGCTGGAGTAACTCAGCGGGACAGGCAGCCATCTCTGGAGAGAATGAATGGGTAACGTTCCGTCTTCCGAGACCCTTCTTCACCCATTCCTTTTCCCCAGAGACGCTGCCTGTCCCCCTGAATTACTCCAGCTTTTTGTGTCTATCTTCAGTTTAAACCAGCCTCTGCAGTTCCTTCCTACACACAAGGTCACTATTATTGTTTGTTTATCTTTTTTATTTTATATATATTATCTCTGACCTTCATTAGTTCATATTATACAGGATAAAACATCCCAGGTATCGGGGATTACAAGAGAAGGCAGGAGAATGGGGTGGGGGGGGGGGGGGGGGATCGATTAGCCAGATTGAAATGGCGGAGTTAGACTTGATGGGCCGAATGGCCTAATTCTGATCCTGTCACTTATGGACCTATACATGTGTGTACTCGTGTATGTATGCATAATAAACAACAACAAAAAATCAATATATAAACAAACAAATAAACACGTTCATCTACATGTATCAATTTAATGTTTTATATTCTTCAAGGTCCTGGGAGTGACGGTAATAATGGCTTTGAGAAAAACCAGTAAGGGCAGGTCAGTGGCACAGCTGTAGAGTTGCTGCCTTGCTGCGCCAGGGACCCGGGTTCAATCCCGAATACGGGAGATTGTCTGTAACGCAGTTTGTACGTTCCCCCTGTGACCTGTGTGGGTTTTCTCCGGGTGCTCCGGTTTCCCCCAACAATCCAAAGTAGGATAAAAAATATTTTTAGAAATACAGTGCGAAAACGGGCCTTTAAACCCAGCGACCCCCTGTACACAAGCACTATCCTACACGAGGAACGATTTTTTCATTTGTATTGAGCCAATTAACCTACCAACCTATACGTGTTTGGAGTGGGGGAGGAAACCAAAAGTTCTCAGAGAAAATTCACGCGTTCACGGGGAGGACGTGCAAACTCCGTATAGACAGCACCCGTAGTCGGGATTGGACCCGGGTCTCCAGCGCTGTGAGGCAGCGGCTCTACCGCTGCTCCACCTGTGCTGAACTGTTCAACGAACAATGGCAAATGCCCAGGATCCATGATTTCCCATTCCAGAGTGCAGCCAATTATTTTAGTATTTTATGGTACTTTGCCTAATGGAAATTCGTCCTTTCGGAATTCACTGATCACAACAAATCACAAAAATATCTGGGATAGAGAATAAAAATTTGCTTGAAGAGTTTACAATGTTTATGTGAGGGAGGAAAATATGTGCTTGCTATTCTTGGCGCATGTCCATATGGTGCAGTTTTCCATGACAGAAAATAGCACTTCAGACCATTATCTGGGAATGTACCACCCTGTAATTTGAGGGGGCACTTGTATTTAGTAGGATGAGGAGGAGAATCGCGAAGGAAATAATAGGATTAGTAGTAATAAAGGGGGAATATGGGGGTAGATAGTTGCCGTTGCGTGACAGTTTCATGACGGTTCTGCTTAATTTACTTTGACGCAGCAGTCGAGTGCTGCCTCACGGCGCCCAGAGACCCCAGGGTTCCCACCCTGACCGCGGGGGTGCAGTCTGTGTGCCGAGTTTTTACCTTGACCGCGTGGGTTTGCTCTGGATGCTCAGGTTTCCTCCCACATTCCAAAGACCTGCAGGTTTGTAGATTAAGGGCCTGTCTCACCAGCTTGCGTTTGCATGCGTCTAGCGCGACCAAACGTGGTTGCTTGAGGCGTATGAAGTTGTGCGGGGCTGGTCCCGACATACTCACCAATCAGCTGGGCAGGAGGTGGGCGACTGAATTTAGACGACGCGCGGCGTCGGTGGTTGACATCCATCACGCAACGGCACGCGCACGTCGTACGCCGTTACAGTGAAAGGCCGTGGCGGCGGCATCTTTGGACAGTGTCAGTTTTTCAGAGCCCCGCGCGATGTCGGGACCAGCCCCGCACAACTCCATACGCCTCCAGCGATCGAAGTGGGACGGGCCCCGTGAGGCCGTACGGCTCAAGCGACCGCGTTAGGTCGCGCTAGTCGCATGCTGGCGGGACAGGCCCTTCTTGGCCCTCTGTAACTTGTTCCTCGTGTTGTTGGTGTGGTGGGAATGGTGGATACTGAAACTGGATGTGAGCCGGTGGCCGAAGGGCTTGTAACCACACTGTATCTCTCAACGCTAAACCTTTGTATTTTGAGGTTGCAAAGAGTTGAAATTCTGCTGATCCCAACTCCCGACTAAAAACAGAAAATGCCGGAAATACTCAGCAGGTCATACAACATCTGTGGACAGTGAAACGGTTAATTTTCAAGAGGCAAGAGAGATTTATTGTCATATATGAAACAAAAGAATGAAGTCGTTCCTTGAAGCAGCACAACAGATATGTGAACGCACCACTCTAAAACACAAAATAAGTCACTCCTTCTTCGCTCCAGAGATGCTGCCTGTCCCGCTGAGTTACTCCAGCATTTTGTGTGCCTTTGGTGTAAACCAGCATCTGCGGTTCCTGTGATTAAATGAGTCAGGATAGTGGTGGGGAGTGGGGGGGTGGAATTGGAGATACAGTTGTTGCGATCTGGAGCAAAAGCAGCTGGAGGTAAAATATTCCTTGTTTCTGTCATCCAGAGCGGGAATTCCGGCGTTTACAACCTGAAGGGAGGCATGGGGCAGGGATAATGGGACAAGGTCTCCCATCTTCATAGTAGTTCTATCTGTAGATGTAGCCGGACACCACCTCCCACTCCGTGGGAGATTTAACGAGAAATATTTGCATTTCTAAAGTGCCTTTGATCTCGGGCGCTTTGTGTGAGAGAGGCATGAGAAAACATGCACTGAACCAAGAATAATTAAGGGACTGATTGAAAACTGGAAGGGGATTTAGGATTTGAGGATGTTCCACAGAAGGTCAGAGAGGAGAGAGTGGAGGGCAAACCTCCCAGTGGCAAAGGGAAATGGAGTTACGGTGTGTGGAGAGCCACGAGGGGAAAATGGGGGAGATGGCAGAGGTTGGGTGGCACAGTATCACAGCGATATTGCTGCCTAACCGCCGGAGACCTGAGTTCCATCCTGACTACGGGTTTGTACGTTCTCCCCGTGACCGCATGGGCTTTCGCCGGGTGCTCTGGTTTCTTTCCCGCACTCAAAAGGCCATTGTAGGTGGGAGGGGATTTCAATAAAAAATCATTCTGTAAATTGTCCTAGTGTTTAGCCAGCGGTCACCGGTTATGTAGTTCAGTCCAAACGGCTCTCGGGACAATTTTACAGAGCAATTTTACCTGCAAACCGCACGTCTTTTGGATGGGGGAGCAAACGGAGACGGAGGGGAAAGCCCACGTGGTCACGGTGGAGAGCGTTTGCATTCCGATACAGACTGCACCCGTAGTCGGGGATCGAAGCCGGGTCTCTGGTGATGTGAGGCAGCCAACTCAACGCGTGCCTGGGTGGGCTTACCTTGCTCCCCTTGGTGTGGTGTACGATTGTCGTTTGGTGTCCTACCATTATAAAAACGGGCTGTTCAAAAGTGTTTATAAAGCACGTGGGGTGCTCCACCATCGTGACTGAAAGTTGTTACGGAACAAAGTTCATGTTTGTCCTCCCCGTCCCCCGTCCTAGGAGTCAAGGTGTGTTTAATTGTCGTTATTGTATTGAAACGGAACATTGGCATTCTATTAATGAATGAATTTCGTTGTAGTGGCCAAGTTATTCACACACAAGGAATTTGCCTGGTTGCTCCGCCGCAAGTGACAACATGACATACAGTGGACAGTTAGGGATTGACACTGAAACATTAACATTAATATGAAACATTTATTGATTATAACATGTGAATGAAAATAAATAAATCAGGAGCAGTACACCTGGTAGCATCGTCGCGCCAGCAGCAGCGGGCCGCACTGCAAAAAGGACACAAGGCGGAGTAACCTCAGTGGGCGGGCAGCATTCTGGAGGAAGGTCGGGGACCCTTCTTCTGACGGAAAATTCTATTCAGACTAGGGAGTTGTAGGGCTGCAGCTTTTAACAGGTCTTAAGCAGTAACCCATTAATAAAATACTGCAATATATATAACCGTTAATACCCTTAACGAGGGCGGTTTGGGTCTCTTGGATGTGGTGGCTGTATTTTTGAGGTAGCGACTCCTGTAGATCCCTTCACAGGTGGGGAGGTCGGTACCCTTGATGGACCGGGCAGTGTTCAGCACACTCCCTCGTTCCTGGGCCTTCAAGTCACTGTGCTCTCTGCTGTACACCTGTTGAAGTTTGCGAGACCATTCAGCGATAATTGGGCGAAGGCTGGAGAATTGGAGGTCGAGAAGGGAAGATCGATCAGCCATGATTAAATGGCGCGGTAGATTTGATGGACCGAATGGCCTAATTCTGCTCCGAGAACCTCTGAACATTAACAGTGGACGGGACAGTACATTGGTAACGTGTTCATGGTGTTTTATAAGTGACGTTTCGGGTCGAGACCCTTCTTCAGACTATGTGGGGGGACAGTGTCTCTGCCTCTTTCTTTCTTCTTCCCTCCCCACCCCCACATCAGTCTGAAGAAGGGTCTCGACCCAGAACGTCACCTCTTCCTTCGCTCCACTGTTTCTCCAGCATTTTTGTCTATCTTTGATTTTTCCAGCATCTGCAGTTCTTTCTTAAACATGGTATTTATAACATTGGGTCAATTTGGAAGCGGGAGGCGGGGAGTCAATACTTTGACGCATAATTTCAGATACAATACGTCTTGAGTTATAAAATACCAAAGTATTAACTCATTCGTCTCTCCACCCACAATTTTATTTTGTCTCGAGATTGTTCAGCTCTTGGCTAACAGCTTTAACTCTGACTCTTGTTGCCATGAGTGTCGTGAAGGAGAGATTCTGATGACCACGCCAAGCTGCCCCAGTTTCAACGGCAGAGTGGTTCTGGCGTGAGAAGT
>CM069172.1:13653549-13758549 GCA_035221665.1 Okamejei kenojei
CAAATGTTCTGTTTTGGTTGTGCCTCTGGGTCCTTGGAACAACTCCTGATATTGCTAAATTTTTGGTCTCCAAAAATCTGAGGAAAGGAACATTTATTGCCATAGAGGGGTTCAGAGAAGGTTCAACCAAAACTGATTCCCTGTATGTCAGGACTGTCTATGAAAGAAAAGACTGGATATACCTCGGTTTATACTCTCTGATTTTAGGAGAATTGAGAGGGATCTTATAGAAACTTACAAAATTCTTAAGGGGTGAGACGGGCTAGAATGCAGGAAGATTGTTCCCGATGTTAGGGAAGTCCAGGACAAGGGGTCACACTTTATGATAAGGGGAAATCCTTTAAGACCGGATGAAAAGACTTTTTTCACCACAGAGAGTGGTGAGTCTCAGGAACTCACTGGCCACAGAGTTAGTTGAGGCCAGTTCATTGACGATATTTAAGAGTGTGTTGGATGTGGGCCCCTTTGCAAGGGTTCATAGGTGTGGAGAGAAGGCAGGTACGGATACTGATTGATGATCACCCAGGATCATATTGAATGGCGTGTCTGGCCGAAGGCTGAATGCCTACTCCTGCACCTAATGCTTTTTTCAGTGTTTCTAAATATCTGACCCCTGGCATTTTTCCAAGTTTATTCATTGAAACCTTTTTGCATTTTTTGAAATTGAACTGAAATGTGCATATTCCTGCACAAAAGTCTGGCGTTTCAACAGCGCAGGACATTGACTGTTCCACACTGAACTTTACTGAGAGTTTTCTCCTGGTTTGATGTCTTTGTGAGTCACACAGAGCACTTGGAGAAAGACTGGGCGACGTTTCACTGTTTATTCCTCCAGAACCCACAACTCAGTTCAGTTTATTGTCACGTGTCCCCCTAGGACAGTGAAAAAGCGTTTGTTCGTGTAAGCCACCAACGGAAAGACAATACGTGATTGCAATCTAGCCACTTACAGTGTAAGGAGCATGATATGGGAATAACTTTCCTTGCAAAGTAAAGTCAGTCATGGCTAGTCCCGAGGTCCCCGATGAGGTGGTAGTTCAACTGCTCCTCTAGTTGTGGTATGACGGTTCAGTTCCTGATAACAGCCTTATAAACCCTATATCTGGAGGTGTGTTTTTCACACTTTTGCCTGCATTGGAGGGGAGATGAGGGATGTGCCGGGTGCGACTTCGTCCTTGATTAAGCGTGCCTGAGCTGGCCTTGCCGAGGCAGCGTGAGGTGGTAAATGGAGGTCAATGGGAAGGGAGGATAGTCACAAAAAGCTGGAGTAACCTCAGCGGACAGTCAGCATCTCTGGAGAGTAAGGAATGGGTGACGTTTCGGGTCGAGACCCTTCTTCAACTGGTCGGGGATAACGTAAACGAAGGATATAAGCCGGTGATGTGAGCGAAAAAGAAACGATGAATGAAAGATATGCAAACAAGTAACGATGTTATAGTAAACTACTTTGCAATCGTGGTTGGTTGAGTGAGGAAAGCCTGCTTGTGTGAGCGTGTGACTGTGGCAAACTCTCAACCTTTTTATTTGTGTATAAAACTGAGATGGTGTGGGTGGGAGGGTGGGGGTGGAAGTGCGATGGTGTGGTTTGGAGGTGGGGTGGAGTGAGATGGAGTGTGGTGCGGTATGGCGGGGGATTGAGAAGGCATGGTGGCGGCGGGGTGGGGGGGGTGGGGTAATGAGAAGGGGATGTTTGAGGGGCAGGAGCGGGAGGGTTGCTTGCCGGCTGGCAATTTCCTTGTTTTCCTTGGGGCCATCCCATCACATTCCTCTGTTTGACCCACGGAATGGCCCGTCTGCTTGAAAGTCTGAAAACGTGCAAGCTCGTTAGCTTGAGGGATTCCGGCGTCCCTGGACAATAGACCAGGTCCCTTTCGAAAGGGAGCCGTGGACCCCTGCACTGCATGCTGGCACCTTTCCTTTACTTCTCTATTAACCACCGGCCGTGTGGCTCCAATGAGTCCGCCCTGAGGGCCCGCACCGGAGGTCGGCGAGGAGAGCACACGTCCCCAATTTTGCAATTTAGAGCTGCTGAATAAAATGTAATCCGTGTCAACCCGCTGGTGGAGCAAGTGTTTGAGCAGACTGGTGCTCGGGGCCGGGTGCTGACAATGTGCTGCTCTTCATCTTGGCTTTGCGCTCTCTAATGTGGGATGACCTGAAATTTCCTGATGAAGTAGGTCACCACCCGAAAATGTCTGTCTGAAAAGGGTCCCTCCTATCCATTTATGGAGAAATTGCCACTATTATTAGACACCAAAAGCTGGAGTAACTCAGAATATGTGAGTATTCGCATCTGTGTGTCTATACATGCGTGTGTGTGTGTGCATACACATGTATAAACATTCAGAAGACCGACAAATTGCTGGAGTAACTCAGCGGGACAGGCAGCCATCTCTGGAGAGAATGAATGGGTGACGTTCCGTCTTCCGAGACCCTTCTTCACCCATTCCTTTTCCCCAGAGACGCTGCCTGTCCCCCTGAATTACTCCAGCTTTTTTTGTCTATCCTTCAGTTTCAACCACCTCTGCAGTTCCTTCCTACACACACAGGTCACTTATTTATTGTTTGTTTACTTTTTTTATTTTATATATAGTAATCTTACCATTCTGTAGTTTCATATATACAGGAGAAATATCCCAGGTATCGGCGGGGTTATTGGGGAAAGGCAGAGAATGGAGGTTGGGGGGGGGGAGATAGATTAGCACCAACGATGAATGGTGAAAAAAAAAAAGTAAGTAAGACTTGATGGCCGAATGGCCTAATCCTATCCTGTCACTTATGTATGTACCTATACATGTGTGTACTCGTGTATTATCACGAGCCTATACTTGTGTGTGTTGTACACTCTCTCGTGTATGTATGCATAATAAACAACAACAAAAAAAATCAATAATTAACAAACAAATAAACACGTTCATTCTACATGTATCAATTTAATGTTCTATATTCTTCAAGGGTCCGGGAGTGACGACTAATGGCTTTGAGAAAAACCAGTAAGGGCAGGTTCAGGTGGCACACTGTAGATTGCTTCCGTATTCGTCTGCCACCAGACACCCCGACCCCCGGTTTCAAATCCCGAATAAACGGGTGTTGTCTGTACGGACTAAGTTTGTAAAACGTTCTACCTCATCCACTCTCTCTCCCTGTACCTGTGAGTCGTGTTTTCCCCCCTCCCGGTCTCCGGTTTTCCCTCCTCCCCCAACAAATCCAAAGTAGGTATAAAAAAATATTTTTAGAAAAATACAGTGCGAAAACGGGCCTTTTACTGAAACCCAGCGAACACCCCTGTACACAAGCACTATCACTACACGAGTAAACGATTTTTTTTTCATTTATAAACTAACCAAACCATAGAACATATAACAATTTGTATTGAGCCAATTAACCCTACCAACCTATTTACTGTTTGGAGTGGGGGCGAAACCAAAGTTCTCAGAGAGAAAATTCACGCTTATCCCACTTGGGGAGGGACGCGTGCAAACTCCGTAAACCAAAAAGCAAACACCCGGAATTGGGGATTGGATTGGACCCCCCCCCCCCCCGGGTCTCCACACTGTGAGGCAAGCGACTCTATACTACCCGCGCACTAGACCAACCTGTGCTAAACTGTTCAACGAACAATGGCAAATGCCCCATGCCCTGGATCCATGATTTTTCCCATATTCCAGAGTGCAGGAGAAAGGCCAAGATATTTTAGTATTTTTATGGTACAATTGCCTAATGGAAATTCGTCTTTTCGCGGAATTCACCTGATCACATAACAAAATCACAAAAATATCGTATTATAGAGAATAAAAATTTTGCTTAAGAAAAGTTTACAACGTTTATGTGAGGGAGGAAAATATGTGCTTGCTATACTTTCTTGGCGCATGTCCATATGGGTGCAGTTTTCCATGACAGAAAATAGCACAGACAGACCATTATCTGGGAATTACCACCCCATAAACCAACCCCCACCCTGTAACTTGAGGGGGGCAACTTTGTATTAGAGGAAAATGGGTAGTCGGTTGCCTGTGAACAGTTTCCTGGCGGTCTGCTTATTTACGTTTGGACGCAGCAGTCGGAGCGATGCTGCTGCCTCACTCAACACGGCGGCTCACGCGGCCTCACAGGCGCCAGAGGGACCCACGGGTTTCCATCCTGGAGGCCGACGGGGTGCAGTCCATTGTGTGCCGGGAGGTTTTTACCTTGACACCACGTGGGTTTGCTCTGGATGCCTCAGGTTTCCTCTTTTCCCTCCTCTCCTTCCTTTCCCCTCCCTCATTTCTTCCAAAGACCCTGCAGGTTTGTAGATTAAGGGCCTGTCTCACAGCTTGTGCGTTTTTTTGCCATTCGTCTATCGCGAACTAATACGTGGTTTGTTGTGCTGAGTGGGGGGGCTTTGTCCCGACATCCTCAACCAATTCATCAGAGCTGGGCAGAGGGGGTTTGGGCCGAAACTGAATTTGGGGACGAGCGACGCGCGCGTCCGGTAATTGTGACATCATCACGCACACACGGGCACGCTGCACGTCCGTACGCCGTCGAGAACAGGCCAGTTGTGAGTGGTGGCGGCGTGAAATGTTTGTGACAGTGCATTTTTTCAGAGCCCCCCCGACCCCGCAGCGATGGTCCGGGGGGGGAACCACCTATAGGATCTCCTGTGCGCGCGCTCATAGCAACACACACCCACAATAAACCTACCCAACCCCCCACATACATCGCAGCACACCACCAATCGGTCCGCGAATCAACACACCATACTCACACACAAACCGAGGCTGATGGGGTGGGGTGGCAGCCAACACAAATACTACGCCTGTGCGCGTGACCCACAAAACAAAGGGGGGGGTCACATGAGATCCGGTACCACACGACCCTAGCAGCGGGGGTAGGTGTGGGGGGGGGGAGCGTGTGGACTATCCACTCCTAAACAACCACCAGACACATTTTACATGATCCGGTTCACAACACAGGGCGGGGGGGGAAAATAAATAAAAATAAATTACTCAAACACAACCAGACCCTAAAAAAAATAATTAAAACCAAACATACACAAATAACCACAGTAATGGCGTGAATACAGCAATCATAAGCGGCTATATGTGGATGTGGACAGAAGGAAGTTAAAAATAATTTTAATAGTCAAATAAATAGAATATCAGGATGTGGGAGGGGATGATTTGAGGTGTTAATACTCGAATTTACGAGAAGTGATAGATTCTCGAAAAAAAATGGAGGGAGGGCCGTGCGAACAGGAGAGCGAGTGTGCGGGTTCTGAATTAAGTGGGGGGAGATTAACACATGTGTGTGATAGTATTTATAGAGTAAATAATGTTTAAAATTAATATATAAATAAATTCGAAAATGAGTCTTGGTGAATCTAAAGAGATTCTATAGAGAACAACACAAGTAAGAAAGCCAAAATTTTTACAAACTAAATTTAACTCAAACATCAACACCCCCCAACTCAAACACACCCCCACACTAAATCCACATGCCCACCAGACTATAAAACAGAAAATGCCGGAAATACTACATCCAAGCATAATAACAACCACTGTGGAACAGTGAAACGGTTAATTTTCAAGAAGGCAAGAAGAATTTAATGATCATACTACATAACAATAAGTAATGAAGTTCGTTCCTTGAAGCTAGCCACATAACAGATCATTTGTGGAAAGAACGTCACCACACTCAATATAACCACCCAGCTCCTAATAGCCACGGACTAAATCTGAGAGACATGCATAATATCTAAACCGTTCCACGGTGGCTCCGGGCGCTTTGTGTGAGAGAGGCAATGAGATAACATGCACTGAATCCTAAGAATAAGTTAAAGGTACTTGATTGAAAACTGGAAGGGGATTTTTAGGATTTGAGATTTTTCCACAGAAGGTCGAGAGGAGAGAGTGGAGGGGGGCAAACCTCCCAGTGGCAAAGGGAAATGGAGTTACGGTGTGTGGAGAAAGGCCACCGCGGGAAAATGGGGGGAGATGGCATGGGAGGTGTGGAGTGGCAACATCGTATCCACAGCGATAATTTGGCTCTGCCTAACACTGCCGGAGGACCTGAGTTCCAATCCGGCCTATTCGATCATGCCGTGGTTCTCTCGAGATTAGCACTGGGACAATTGTATAACACGATTTATCAAAATAAAAATTTTGCATCATGTATTCTAAGTATCTAAAATTTCGTCCACCCAACGTGTATTAAGCAAGCCGTGGTCACATGTTATGTAGTTTACAGTATCCAACGCAGCTCGGAGCGGTGACAAAATTTAAAGGAAGCCAATTTACCTGCAAACCCCGCAAACTGTCTATTAGGCATTGTTGGGAGCACAGGAGAAAGCCCTCTGGTCACAGGGGAGATCAGTGCAAAATCAATTCCGTACATGCACAACACCCGTATAAGTCGGGCAGTCGAGATCCGGTTCATCTGGTGCTGTGAAGGCAGCAACTCAAACCGCCGTGCCTGGGTGGGCTACCACTTGCTGCCCATTGGTGAGTGTAAGATTGTCGTTGGATATATCCTACATAAACAACGACTGGTCTCAAAAGTGGTGTTATAAAGCATTTCATGGGGTGCTCCACCATCGTGACTGAAAGATGTACAGAACAAAGTTCACACCTGTTCGTTCCCTGATCCATACCCGTCCCCCGTCTAGGTCGAGGTCAAGGTGTGGGTTGTTAATTGTGGTCGTATTGTGGTATTGACAACAACGAGAACAGTTGGCTATCTATTAATGAATGAATAAAAACGTTTATTGGCCAAGTATATCACACCCAAGCGAAATTTGCCTTGGATGCTTCTCCTTGTAGATGCTCCCGCCCCAAGTGACACTTTACAATACATTGCAGAGTTAGGGATGACCACATAAAACATTAAACATTAATAAGAAACATTATTGATTAAACATGTGAATGGAAATAAACATAAATCGAGTTAGAGACATTTACACCTTGGAGCAGCCATCAGTCAGCAGCCAGCAGCAGATGCCGCACTGCAAAAGGACACCCAAGTGCTGGAGTAAACTCAGTGGGTCAAGCAGCCATCTCTGGAGAAGGTCGGCGACCCTTCCTTCTGACTCGGAAATTCTATTCAGGGACCTGGGAGTTGTATGGCTAGCAAGCTTTGTACCAGGTCTTTATATTAAAAACGCAGTAACTACATAAATAAATATGCAAGTAATATAATAACCGTAATAAATTACCCTCGGTATACCAGAGGGCGGTTTGGGTCTCTGAGATGGTGGCTGCATTTCCCGAGGTAGCGACTTCCTGGTAGATCCCCGTTCACTGGTGGGGAGGGTCGGTACCTCTTGATGGACCACCCCGGAAAGTTGTTTCAAGCACTCCTCCCGAATGCGTTCACTGGGCCTTTCAAGGTCAACTTGGCTCATCTCTTTGCTGGTACACAGCAGTTGGACGTTTCGAAAACCGATTCGCAGTGATAATCGGTTGTGTCGAGGCAGGAAATGGGTCGAGAGATGGTAATCGATTCAGTACCAGCCATGATATAAAATGGCGCGGTTAGATTTTGATGGACAGAGAATGGCCTAAAAATTTTCTGCTGTGCCAGAACCTCTGAACATTAACAGTGAAACGGGACAGTACATTGGTAAAGCTGTGTTTTCGATGGTGTTTTAATAAGAGACCGTTTCGCTTTGTCGCGACTCCATCTTCAACAAGTGTTGGTAGGACAGTTTCTCTCAGCCCTCATTTCTTTTCTTTCTTTTCTTTTCCCTCGACCCACCCTACCGCTCCACTAATAGTCATATCTCACTTGGACGTCGACCCGGAACAGTCACCTTCTTCCTTCACCTTACTCCACTGTGTTCTTCTTTCTTCTTTCTCTTCTCCCAGTATTTTTGTCAATCTTTTGATTTTTTCCAGCATCTGCTTATCTTTCTTAAAAAACATGGAATTTTATAAACATTGGACAATTTTGGATGCGGGAGGGGGGGGGGCGTGAAGTCAATTACTTTAGACGGCATAATTTCAGATACAATACGTCTAAGAGGTTATAAAATACCAAAGTAATTAACTCATCGTTCCTCTCCCACCCACATTTTATTTTTTGTCTCTAGATTGTCAGCCTCTTGGCTAACTCTCTTTTAAAACTCTGAAACCCCGTCGTGTGCCTTGCAGTGCGTGAAGGAAAGATCTCGATGACCAAACGCCAAGCTACGGCTGCCCTGTTTCAAAAAAACGCAGAGTGGTGTCCTGGGTGAGAAGTCTTTTAACCATGATGGGTTTTCATTTAGATCCCCCTAACACACTTAGGCGTTATGGCAGCTTAGGGCACTACTCTGTGCCCCATGTGTTTTAGGGGGGGGTGGGGGGGGGGGGGGGGCAAGTGTGTGTGGTTATCAATACTCTGGTCGGGACGGCATGTGACTCAGTGGGCTGACATATTGGTACAATAGGAGCAGGAGAGGTGTTCCACACGGCCCTTATCTTACGAGCCAGCACCCCCCGACATTCAACTTGTGATCATCGCTGAATCATAGCCCCATTCCTGGCCTTCCTCCCAAATATCCCATGACTCTCTCTTTAGAATAAGAATCTTTAGAATCTTAATTCTTAGAATAAAGGGGAGGTCATTTAAGACTGGGTGCAGGAGTAGTGCCATTCGGTCACCCTCGATCCAGCACCTATAGCCATTCAAATAATGCGATCATGGCTGATCATTTCATTATCCTTGTACAACCCCGGTCATTATAAGACTGAGGTTAAAAAAAAACGATTTCCACATCCGTAGAAATTATACTTTATGGAAAAGAGTTAGATAGAGCCTAGGGGCTAGTGGAAGCGAAGATATGGGGATAATGGCAGTCAACGGGTATAATGAAAGGGTACAATAAATTGCGGTGCAAGCTTTGGCGGCACAAGGCCGAATGGCCTCCTCCGCACCTATTTTTCTACTTTGAATCAATGACTCCGCATTCTTTAAGATTAAAGCCCTAAATCTAGCTCTCTCTTGAAAGTATCTCCAGAGAACCGGCCTCCACCCACCCAAACTAACCCCCCGCCTCTGAGGCAGGATTGGCCAGTTACAGTCTAAAGTGTATACTGTGCAGTCACTCACTACTCCCTCGAGTGTTGGAGTGGGCCATGGCTGCAGCTTTCAGTGTCCCTCTCCCGTAAGAGTAGAAGCCGTCGCGCCTGTTGGTAGAGGAGGGCCGCGCGCTGCAGTTTTTTCAAGGGGTTAAATCAGCGGGGCCTGTTATTAGTCGTCGTGGCTGAGTGCCTATGCGAGTTGTTTCCTTTGGGAAGGTAATTAAGGAAACAATCGTCCCTCCGATGGGAACCAGCTGCTGGAGAGCACAAGTGTTGCGTGGTGTTTTGGAGCTGCCGTCTATTGTACTGGTGAAGAGCGGCTGGGTTATTACAGGAAGCTATAGGAAGGAACCGCAGATGCTGGTTTAAGCCGAAGATTGACACAGAATGCTGGAGTAACTCAGTGGGATAGGCAGCGTCTCCGGAGAGAAGGAATGGGTGACGTTCGAAGGAGGGTCTCGACCCGAAATGTCACCCGTTGCTTCTCCCCGGACATGCTGCCTTAACCCGCTGGGGGTTTTGCGTCCATTATTAACAACACCAGGAAGCTGTTTGCTCAGTATCCGTCACTTCTCTTCATGGTTCGCGATGTGTCCAGCTTCTGAAAGTCACTGCTCTTTGTCACAAATGCTGAGTCGCTTGGTTTCTGGGCTGTCAAACGGGAAGAGACTATAGAGACACAGCGTGGAAGCATGCCCTTTGCCCCCTTTCCTTTCTTTACCTTCGGCACACAGAGTCCCTGCCCACTCGGCGATCACTCGTACACTCTAGTTCACCAAAAATTAAAACCCACACACTAGGGACAATTTTACAGAGGCCGTATGAACCTACGAACCCCACCGTTCTCTTGAAATGCTGGGATGACTCGGCCTCGGAGAAAAACCCACGCGAGTCACGGGGGGAAAAGAACGTTGCAAACTCCGTAGATACAGCAGAACAATCAGCCTGTGGTCAGGATCCAACACCTGGGTCACTGCCACTGTAAGGCTGCAGCACCTGTACGTTTGTACTTCTCTCCCTGTAGACCATGTGGGTTTTCTCCGGGTGTTCGGGTTTCCTCCAAAATTCCAAAAGACTTGGAAGTTTGTAGGTTAATTGGCTTCTGTGAATCGTCCCTAATCTGCAGGATAGAACTAGTATTGCTAGAAACCTTAAAAAAACCGACTTGGTGGGCCGAAGGGGGGGGGGCCGGTGGAGTGCCGGTTCTTTTTCTCTCTCTCTGGATGCTTTCAAGAGAGAGCTAGGTAGGGCTCTTAAAGATAGCAGAGTCAGGGGATATGGGGAGAAGGCAGGAACGGGGCACTGATTGGGGATGATCAGCCATGATCACGTTGAATGGCGGGGTGACACCCTGTCCACTCGAAGGGCCCGAATGGCCTCACTCCTGCACCTATTGTCTATTTCCTTCCGGCAGTGTCTCTAAATTATAGCCTGCCAGAAAAGGGAACCCATGACCAAGACCAGCAGAATGGGATTAGCGCACATTGTCTGGCAGCTGGACTGATGGGCTGAATGCCCTCCTCCTTAGTTTTATAATGGTCCATGGTCCCCCGCGCTATCCATCGCGCCACAAGGAAGAATCTTAAAAATTGTGTGCAAAATTTCCCAATTTCAGTTTTTTTATATGTTTTCCGTTTCCCCCCCCTCCTTTACTGGTCACAGACTGGAGGATGGGTTTAGTTGGCTTGGAGGGTGGCTAACCGCAGGCACCCACTCAGCGCCTGGGGATTGCTGCGGCGTGGTCGCGATAATTCCGTGAGGAAATGAGACCAGAAAGCTGCTGGGGTTAACTAATTTCTGATTCCCCCCACCTAGCTGTGTCCCTTGTTTAACAACACCTGGTCTCTCTTCTGTTCCCACAGCTTGTGTCTGCTGACGCTCGCAGTCTGAAGCCGTCACTCTTCCACAGCCACCCCGGGCCAGCAGCGGTGGTGGAGGTGGCCCCACCGATAGAACGCATCCAACGGGGCGGCATAGGGGATTTCCAGGCCCCCATCCTCTCCAGTGAGTGAAGCGGGGGTCGTTTTATTAAAAACCGTGGCAAAAAGCGACATAGGTTACACACGGAAAACTGTTGAAAAACATGTCACCACAGGTTCAGACACTCCATACATCTTTCCCTCCAACCATTCCAGTAAAGCAGAGGGGGCACAGAGGTAGAGCTGCACACTCACAGCGCCAGATATCCTCCCGTAATCCGGTTCCATCCTGAAATAAATACGGCGCTGTCTGTACGGAGTTTGTTACTTCTTCTCCCTCCTCCTTCCTCTCTTCTCCTTCTTCTCCCCCGTGACCTGTGTGGGGTTTTTTTCTGGTAAGCCTCCTCCAGTTTTTGGAGGAAGGAAACTTTGCTAGCTGGGCTCTAGGTGGGAAGGATATAAATAAACGCTGCAACCAAACAAACCCTCCCTCAAATAAGCTTCAAAAACCAACACATGCAGAAACAAGGGACTACGGCGGGTTGCTGGTTTTATAGCCTTTTTTCAGTTTTCTTCCTTTCAGCGCCAGTGAAAACCAACACTGCCTTTCACCTCCATCCTGACTAACGAGTGCTCTCTGTACGTTCTCCCTTGTGACAACCTGTGTGGTTTTTCGTTCTTTCTTCTTTTCGTACTCTTCTTCACCTCTCTTCCTCTTCTTCCCTTCTTCCTCCGTTTTTCCTTCTTTGTTTTCCCTCCCGCACTACAGTGTCGCCCTTCTCCAAAGAAGTACAGGTTTGTAGGTACATTGTTTTGGCTTGGTATAAAGTGTAAATTGTCCTGGTGCGTTGTAGGATCGCTGGTCGGCTGCGGTCGTGGTGGGTCGAAGGACCTGTATTTCCATCGCCCCCTAACAGTATCTCTTAAAACTAAACTAAATCTTCCAAAGATGTACAGGCTTGTAGGTACATTGGGCTAGGTATAAGTGTAAATCGCCCTGGGTTGTGTGTGGGATAGTGCAAGTGTACGGGGCGGAAGGGTTTGGGAGGTGGGGGGGACCGGTGGGCCCTGTTTTTCTGCGCTGTATTCTCTAAACTAAACCAAACTTAACCCCACAGTGCAAACTTCAACGAACCCCACACCCCCCCTCATCCGGACCTCCCACCACGCTTAGCCGGGAGAATTTGGACCAATGACACGGAGACGGAGTCCGTGGGTCCTGTCCGCGGAGAGAGAAAGGAAGTGAGAAGCTCTGCGTGAGAGAGAGCATTGAGACACGGGTTAAGAGCACACGATGAGATGGGGGCTCCCGCCCGGGAACGACCTCCTGACGTCCTGGGGAAGATGCTGCAACCAGAGGTTGTGTCCAAGCCACGAGCTGGGTGACATTGTCACATGCTGCAATCGTGATTCTGTAGCAACGTTTAACCTGATGTTGTCACAAAGAAGATTTACCATGATGTTGCCAGGACTAGAGGGGTCTGAGCTAGAGAGGGGTTGGGCAGGCTAGGTTTCTATTCATTGGTGGGTGTATGGAAAAAGCTGCTGGAGGAGGAAGTTGAGGCAGGGACTATCACAATGTTTAAGAACCATTTGGACAGGTGCATGGATAGGACAGATTTAGAGGGATATGGGCCAAATGCGGGCAGGTGGGACTAGTGTAGCTGGGACATGTTGGCCGGTGTGGGCAAGCTGGGCCGAAGGACTCTTTAACTCCAGATTTACTATAGACTTTTGTCAATGCACCAGTCTTGCTGATTATTTACTTCTTATATTGATCATCAGATATGGATTTGTCTTTTGTGTTAATGGACCTGTACAGTTACTGCTTGTAAGAATCTTATTTTTCTGTTGCCAGTACATATGGTAATTAAACTCTTGTCTCTAGAATCGTGTATAGTGTGGCCTAGAGTTTTAAAGCTTCATGGAACATTCATAGTGAGTTTCGGATGTTATTTTGTTCCTGTTATGAGATATTTTGGAAGTCGTACAGTACTTTTTTGTAAGTTGGGGGGGGGGGGGTGGGGGTGGGGTGCGGGGGGGTGGGGGGGTGGGGGGGGGGGGAGGGGGGGGTGGGGGGGTGGGGTGGGGGGGGTAGGGGGGGGGGGGGTGTGGGGGGGGGGGGGTGGGGGGGCGGGGGGGGGGGGGGGGGGGGGGGGGGTTGGGGGGGGGTGGGGGGTGGGGGGGGGGGGGGGGGGGTGGAAGATTGCAACCTTAACCTTTCGACTGAATGCAATCAAACTCGACAAGAGTGCACAAACGGAAGATCAAATAGAACAAGTTGTTCCGACAACTTTAGAAGAGGATTAGTTTTTAGGCCGTGCACGCCCTCCGCACGATAGAAGAAGCAGCAAAGGTCGGGCAGCACGGTGGCGCAGCGGTAGTCGCTGCCTTACAGGGCTTGAGGCTCCGGAGACCCCGGTTCGATAAAACATACCGACTTAGCAGCGCTGTCTTGTACGGAGTTTGTACGCTCCATCACCCGTGACCGTGTGGGTTTTCTCTTTCCCTCCTTCTTTTCCCTCCCTTCTCCGAGATCTTCGGTTTCCTCCCTCACTCCAAAGACGTGCCGGTTTGAAAGGTTAATTGGCTTGCGTAAGTGTAAAATTGTTAATTGGCTTATTTAAGTGTAATATTGTCCTTAGTGTGTGTAGGGTAGTGTTAGTGTGCGGGGATCGCGGGTCAGGAGAGGAGAGAAGTGCTTGACCCAGTGGGCAAAATGGCCTATTCCTCCTTCTACCTGCCAAACCTCCTGTTTCCACTCTTAATCACTGTTCAGTAATACAGTTACGATCTGTGTTCTGCTTCCCCGTCAGGTCCGAGAGTGAACGGCCACCCGAAGATGGAGCGCCATCTTGCAGGCTACGAGAGTTCGTCCACACTTCTCAGCAGCGAGCTGGAAACCACCAGTTTCTGTGATTCAGACGAGGATGATGCAGCCAGCAGGTACACCTCACACTGTCTCCCCGTCCACTCTATCTAGGCCTTTCATTATTCAGTGTTCAGTTTATTGTCACGTGTGGCGAGGTAGGGTGAAAAGCTTTTGTTGCCTGCTACCCTAGTCTTAAGAAGGGTCTCGACCCGAAACCTCACCCGTTCCTTCTCTCCAGAGGTGCTGCCTGTCCCGCTGAGTTACTCCAGCATTTTGTGTCTGCCTTCAGCAGAAAGACAATACATGATTACAATCGAGCCATTCACAGTGTATAGAGATACACCGAAAGGTGAGAAAAAAGGTACTGAAGAAGGGATTGGCCCGAAAACGTTGCCTAATTCCCCTTTGCTCCATATTCCTTTGCCGCACCCGCATCTGAGTTTTCTTTCTTCTTCTCCAGCATTTTTGTTGCTACCTTCGATTTTCCAGCATCTGCAGTTCCTTCCTTCTTGAACATGATATGGTAATAACGTTTTTTTAGTGCAAGGTAAAAAAAGGTCAGCAAAGGTCCGATCAAGGATAGTCACCAAAGTTGTAGATAGTAGTTCCGCACTGCTCTTTGTGTTGTATGTTTCAATGGATTTCGATCCCAACTATGGGCGCTGTCTGTACGGAGTTTGTACGTCTGGTGCTGTTTGCCCGTGACCCCCGCAGTGGATTTTCGTCTCTCTCCGAGATCTTTGATTTCCTCCCACACTCCAAAGACGTAGATTTGTAGGTACATTGGCTTGGTATAAATGTAAATTGTCGTTGGTGTGTGTGGGATAGCGTTACTGTTCGGGGGTTGGTGCAGACTCAGTGAGCCGTAGGGCCTGTTTCCATGCTGTATTTCTAAGCTAGTTCTGAGATATTTAGTAAGTAGGAAGCAATGAATGAGGGGAGGAAAAACAGTGCTGGAACATGGATGTAAACCAGAAAAGTCTGCCGTGGCAACCCTCAGTGTGCTTGGGGTGGGTGGAGAAAGATGGTGGGATTATATGAGTGAGAAAGAACTGCAGATGCTGGTAAAACCGAAGGTAGACACAAAATGCTAGAGTAACTGAACGGGTGAGGCAGCATCTCTGGAGAGATGGAATGGGTGACGTGTGGGGTCCCGACCAGAAACGTCGCCCATTAAATCCCTCTCCACCCCCCCCATAGATGCTGCCTCACCCGCTGAGTTACTCCAGCATTTTGTGTGTACGGTGGGATTCTGTGAGTTGGCAGCGTGGGTCAGTGGGAGTTTCTGCACCTTGTTTGAATCTTCACCCACCCCTCCTCTCCCCCCAGGGGGTTCAGCCAGCAGCAGCTCCACTGAACAAAGCAACACCTCCCGGATCCTGAAACGTCACCGGCGCAGGCGGAAGCAGCGGCCCCCTCGTCTCGAGCGGTCGTGGAAAACACCCCCACAAAAAACACCAAACTGGACAAAAACGGGCACCCCCCCGTGAATCAAGCGCCAACACTGGCGGCACAGTTACGGCGGCACTGTCTGTGTGGAGTTGCGACCACTGTCCTAGGTTTCCTCTGAGATCTTCGGCTTCTTTCTTCGTTTCCCCTCCCCTACTCCAAAGATGTGCCGGTTTGTAGGTTTAATTGGCTTGGTATAAAATGCAAATTGTCCCAAGTGTGTGTAGGACAGTTGTCAGTTGTGCGGGGATGGAACCCGGGGGTCTCTGGCGACTGTTGCAGGGCAATCTCTACCCGCTGCATAAAGCACCCGAATGAGACGAGCAATCGGCTTGACTGTAATGTCTCCTGCTGTCCATGGATCACATCATAGGAGCGAGAATTGGGCATTCGGCCACATCGAGGCTTCTTCTCCCTTTATCCCGTACAGGTTTGTAGGTTAATTGGTCGGTAGAAATGTAAAAATTGTCCCTAGTCGTGCGTCAGGGTAGAGTGAGCGAGTGCGGGGGGGGATCGCTGGTCAGTGCGGACCCTCGGTGGCTGAAGGGCCTGTTCCCTCCGCGCTGGGTCTGTAAACTGAACGGATCTGATCTGTGTGAATACAGAGTTTAAGAAGGAACCTGCAAGATGCTGGAAAATCGAAAGGTAGACAGAAAGTGCTTGGAGAAAACTCAGTCGGGTGCGGCAGCATCTATGGAGCAAAGGAAATAGCCAACGCTTTGTTGCCTGTCTCCTTCGCTCCATAGATGCTGCTGCACCCGCTGAGTTTCTCCAGCACTTTTGATCTGTGTGAATGATGTGCTGGAAGGCTGGCGTTGTAGGTGGGCGTGGAGTGGAGTGTCGATGGGTTTCAGCTGCTGTTGCCCTGCCTCTAGTATGACCTCTTGGATTTATTTGAACCCTTGCAGGCCTCGTCGTTCAGCAGCGTGACGGATTCCACCATGTCCCTGAACATCATCACAGTCACGCTGAACATGGGTAAGTGGTCGCCGCCGTGAATCCTCCAGGACTGACAAGTCCAGTCTTGGCCCAAGGAAATGCGCGATTTCTCACTGTATAGGGAGGAGCTGCAGATGCTGGATTGCACCAAAGATAAGACACAGAACGCTGGAGTGACTCACAGCCGGACAGGCAGCATCTTTGGAGAAAAAGAATAGGTGATGTTTCAGGTCCGACCCGAAATGTCACCTATTCCTTTTCTCCAGAGATGCTGCTTGACCCGCCAGGTTACTCCAGCGTTTTGTGTCCATTCTCATAGCCGACTATCTCGGACATTCAGCAGCCGGGACGGACCCTTGGATTCCTCTCGGAGGTCCGGCAAAACGGATAATCCAGAAAGGCCCTGGATTGAGAAGTGTATGGCGAAGATTTACGGGGATTGTGTCAGGACGCGAGGGCCGGAGCTATAGGGAGAGGGTGAGTAGGCTGGGACTTGGAGCACAGGAGGATGAGGTGTATGAAATCACGAGAGCAATAGATCGGGTAGATGCACAGCTCCACTTGGCGTGGGGGGGGGCCCATGAGAAGGGGAATCGAGGACCAGTGGACATAGCTTAAAGGTGAAGGGGAAAAGATTTAATAGGAATCTGAGGGATAACATTTCCACACAAAGGGTGGCGGGTGTAACATTTAAGAACCAGACAGGTACATGGACAGTAGACACAAAATGCTGGAGTAATTCAGCGGGTCAGAGTGAGGTGAGAGGAGCACCATCTCTCTGGAGGTAAAGAATGGGTAACATTTCGGGTCTTGACCAGAAACGTCACCCGTTCCTTCTCTCCAGAGATGCTGCCTGAGCCGCTGAGTTACTCCAGCCTTTTGTGTCAACCTTTGATTTTTCCAGCATCTGCAGTTCTTTCTTACTAGGTACACGGATAGGACAGGTTTGCAGCCAAACGCAGGCATGTGGGAATAGTGTAGAGGGGGCATGTTGGTCGGCGTGGGCAAGTTGGGCCGCTCTGTATCACTCCATGACTCTTGTGTTCCACCATCTACAGAGAAGTACAACTTTTTGGGCATCAGCATCGTTGGTCAGAGCAACGAGCGAGGTGACGGAGGGATCTACATCGGCTCCATCATGAAAGGTGGAGCAGTGGCGGCGGATGGGAGGATCGAACCTGGGGACATGCTGCTACAGGTAACTAGATGGGTCACGTTTCTCCCCCAGGGTGTCAATGTGCAACACTAGAGCTGCAAGCTGAGAGGGGAAAGTTCATTGGGGATGTGCGGGACAAGTAAGAAAGGTTGTCTCCCCGATCTCTGCCATTGTTGTGTTCGATAAATCACCGCGTCACGGTGGCTGAGTGGTAGAGTTGATGTCCGTGACTGCTTGCGTTTCCTCCGAGATCTTTGGTTTCCTCCCAAACTCCAAAGGTTTGTAGGTTAATTGGCTAGAGGCTGTATACTTGGTAGAAGTGTAAATTGTCCCTAGTGTGTGCAGGGCAGTGTTATTTGCGGGGAATCGCTGGTCGGTGCGGACCCGGTGGGCCGAAGGGCCTGTTTCCGCGCTGGATCTCTAAGCTAAACTAAACCGCATTCATTCAGGGTGCGCGGGTGGTCTACCCAACTGCTGCTCAACAAAGCGACACTTTCCCATGGAACGGTGTGAACAGTCAGACTTTCTCAGTCATCTGACGCAGTGTCTCTTGTTTTCGAAGGGTTGGGAATGCTGCGCTGCTAATTTAGCTGTTAAGTCCACTGCAGCTGAAATTGTGGGTTTTATTTTACAATCACATTGATTGATTTCACAAAGTCCAGTCCACGCGCTCTAGGTGTGCGAGGGTGGGGCAGGATATGTCCTCCCGCACTCACACCCGTTTCTTGCCCCCCTCCTCCCTCCCTCCGCAGGTGAACGACATCAACTTTGAGAACATGAGCAATGATGATGCTGTGCGGGTTCTCCGTGAGATCGTGCACAAGCCTGGGTAAGTCGTGCATGGACCTCCTACCTACCCGCTGGAGGGGGCAGCTTCACAGTCCGTTTAGACATTTGTCACGTACTAGAACAACATCTAGTTTACCTTGTTACTCACATCTGCTGAGATACAGTGACTTTTTTTGTTACTTACTGTCCAGTCAGCGTAAATACTCCACAATTACAGTCAAGCTGTCCACAGATACAGGATAAAGGGAGTAAGGTTTAATGTGTTAAAGTCCGATTAAAGACAGTCCGCGGGTCTGCAATGGGAGGTGTGGACTGACCGCTCTCTAGTTGCTGATAGGATGGTTCAGACATTATAACGGAATGACGTGTAGTGCAAGTAAAGTCCGATTAAAGATAGTCCAGTGAGGTGGATGGTAGACAGACACCAAATGCTGGAGTAACTCAGACTAACTTAACTCAGCGGGACAGGAGGAAGGCAGCGTCTCTGGAGAGAAGGATTGGGTGACGTTTTGGGACGAGCCCCTTCTTCAGGACCGCTCTCTAGTTGGTGAGAGGACGGTTTAGTTGCCTGATAACAACTGGGAAGAAACTGGAGGTGTGTGTTTGTCAGAGGGGGAAAGTTCAAAGGAGATGTGCAGGGCCGGTTTGTTTATACAGAGGGTGCTGGGTGCCTGGAACGCACTGCCTGAGGTGGTGGTGGAAGCAGATACGATAGCGTTGTTTAAGAGGATATTAGATAGGCACAAGGATATGCAGGGAGAGGAGAGAAAATAGATTATGTCCAGGCAGAAGAGATGACTTTAAATGAGATCAGACTGAGTCAAAACCCTTCTTCAGTCAGTCGACCCGAAACGTCAACCATTCCTTCTCTCCGGAGAGGGTGCCGGCCTCGCGGAGTTCCTGCAGGTTTTTGTGTCTTATCATCGGTTTAAACCAGCATCTGCAGTTCCTTCTTACGCAAAACGAGAGGGTTAACCCATATGATGAGCGTTTGACAGCACTGGGCCTGTATCTCGCTGGAGCTTTTCTTTCTTCTTCGGTTGAGGGGGGGACCTCATTGAAAGTGCCAAATAGTGAAAGGCTTGGATAGAGTGGATGTGGAGACGATGTTTCCACTAGTGGGGGAGTCTAGGACCAGAGGGCACAGCCTCAGAATTAAAAGACATTCCTTAGGAAGGAGATGAGGAGGAATTTCTTTAGTCAGAGGGTTCTGCAGAATTCATTGCCACAGACGGCTGTGGGGGCCAAGTCAATGGATATTTTAAAGTCAGTAAATTCTTGATTAGTAACGACGGGTGGTCGGGTTATGGAGAGAAGACAGGAGAATGGGGTTAGGAGGGAGAGATAGATCAGCCATGATTGAATGGCAGAGTAGACATGATGACCAATGGCCTAATTCTGTTTTCTGTTCCCTGATTCTTCTGGCCCTTCTCTGGATAATTCTATAATTCTTCTGCGCCTATCACTTATCTAAGTGTCCTAAAGACGAAAAGAGCATACTCTTAGTGGTATTGTGGAGAGTGGCTGAAAACCTGATTGTAGCAGGTTTCAACACCAACATCTGGATGTGTAAGTGTGTGACCACCTGCTCTTTCTTGGCCTCCCTCTCGTGCTTTGTGTTTGTGGCTCTGCTGTACTGTGTTCCGGCAGTAATTCCTGTGTGCTTTTCCTGTTTTAAAAAAAGGAGTAAAAAGGCCAATCATTTAAATAACAGTTGCCAAGTGCTGGGACACATCGCCTCAGGGGTTATTTTACATTGCCGCAGAAGTAATCTCGTATTCGCAACCACTGACCAGGAGACTGTGATGTGAAATAGATTGGAAGAATTTGTCAAGGAGACTCTGACCTTTTCACTGCGGTAAAGAGCGAAAGTTTGCCACCCCAGTCGGGTTTTATTGGTCGCTTGGTGTGTAGGTGGACATTTTAATGGCCCAAGTTCAGAACGTTAGGTGATCTTAACTTATGCCATCAAGTCAGAGAAGCGTGATTTAGTTACAAGTCTAAAGCGTAAGCCCCCTCGTTTCCATCAAACGGTCCAACGATTCGTGCATGCTCCGGGGAAGATTCCAATCACAATCTCGCTGCATTATGCTGTAAATATTCCGAGGCAGTTCAGTGTTGTCTTATAGCGATGCAGAGGTAACTGCTCCTTAATGTACACCTTACCATCTAAACATTCCCAGGGACAGAGGGAGCTAGTACAGTAAATTTCTCAAAGCACCATCCCGTCACAAACTCCCAGGGCAGGGACACCAATTGCAATTGAGGGAGTGCAGCGTAGGTTCATCAGGTTAGCTCCCGGGATGGCAGGACTGACCTTTGATGAAAGAATGGGTCGACTGGGCTTGTATTCACTGGAATTTAGAAGGATGAGAGGGGATCTATTAGAAACATAAATTTCTTAAGGGATTGCGACAGGTATAGAGGGAAAATGTTCCCATGTCGGACGTGAGTCCTGAATCAGGGGTCACATGGCTTTAACAATAAGGGGTCGGCCATTTAGGATTGAAGATGAGAAAACCCATTTTTCACCCGAGTTGTCCGAATCTGTGGAATTCTCTGCCCCAGAAGGCCACCTGGGAGGCCAATTCACTGGATGTATTCAAAAAGAGTGTAGATTTAGCTCTTAGGATGAACTGGATATCATGGGATATGGGAGAAAGCAGCGAACGGGGTTACTGATTTGGCATGATCAGCTGTGATCATATTGCAATGGCGGTGCTGGCTGGAAGGGTCCGAAGGGCTCGATATGCTACTCCTGCACTAGTTTATATGTTTTCTGGCACACGTTAAAGCAAAGTGCTCCCACTAGCTATGGAGAAACATTCATTCCTCCCACATTCCACCGTTTATGATTGAGGTGGATATTAGCTACAAGGAACGTTTCAACCAAATTGGATTGTTTTCTCTGGAACACCAGAGAAGGAGGGGACCCATGGTGGACGCGATATAACGTTTGGGAGGGTGTAGATAGGGCAGACAGTTGAGCCTTTCCCAGGCTGGAAATGTCAAAGACCTGACAGATAGCTTTAAGTGAGATGTGCTGGGAAAAGCTATTTTACACAGAGGGTGGTGGGTGCTGAAAAGCTGCTGCCAGGGGTGGCGGTGGAGGCAGATATACATGGTTCGCGTTTTGAAGAATTCTTTTCATCGGCACAGGGATATGGATCGGTACAAGAAAGGTGTTTAGTTTAGAAGATGGAACACAATGCTGGTGTCGCTCGCGGGGCAGGCGGAGATGGGAGTGGGGAACCTATTCTGGTCGAGAGTTCTCAACTGACCCCTGTACCTTAATGTCGGGGGCAGGGACTAGAACAGATTAGAATCGAGCTTTCACAAATTGGATAAAATCTCTGGCTTTTCAGTTCATTGTCATGATAAGGAATGAACGTTTAGTGGAAGGTAAAAGCTAGCCCAAAGTACGATCAAGGATAGTTGAGGATCACCAATGAGGTAAGATTAGTAGTTCAGCACGTCTCTGGTTGTGGTAGGATGATTCCAGTTGCTGATAAAAGCGGGGGAAGAAACTGTCCATGAATCTACGAGGTGTTACTTTTTCATTCTTCTGTACCTCTTGCCGATGGGAGAGGGGAGACAGAGCAAATTGAAACTTGAGGTACAATAGGTAGAGCTAAGGGGATGATACAGAGTGTCGGATATTAATTTCAGCATTGTAGCGCGCCAGCTCCACAAAGTCCAATGGTGTAAGTCCGGATCAATAAATAGGCAAGCAAAACTATTCCTGAGTATGGAGGTTCACTTTGTCCTGTGAGGTGATGCTGAATGAGGACAAGGAGCGGCATCCATGTCACTGTGTGGGTAGCCAAGTGAGGGCCAGTGGGGTGGGGAGAGGGGAGTGGGGATAGGCCACGATTGCGGTACCTCGCTGCGTCACTGCATGCTTCAGTCGCAACCTTTGGTGAGCTCCAGTGTTGATCATTGTTCTTCCTGTGTGCTTCCACTTGTCTCCCCCCACCCCCTCCTCTCTACAGGTGCCCTTCCCTCACTGAGATTCTCTGTGCCTCTTTCCGTAGATGAGCCCATCAGGCCCATTGACCCAGCGGCCTGGGTTTCCCATTCAGTGGCGCTGACCGGAGCCTATCCAGCTTACGGTGCCAGTTCATCCATGAGCACTATTACTTCCAGCAGCTCCATCACCGAAACCGAGCGTAAGTCTCCCCCGGCCGCTGCCGCTGCTTTAGTTTTGCTTTTATTTTTGGTGAAACGGCACAGAAACAGGCCCTTCGGCCCACCAAGTCCAGGCCAACCAGCAATCCCAGCACATTATAATGACCCTACACACGAGGGACTATTTAAGTTTATACAAGCCAATTAATAACAAACCTGCACGTCTTTGGAGTGTGGGAGGAAACCGAAGATCTCGGAGAAAACCCACGGGGAGAACGTACACACTCCGTACAGACAGGACCCGTGGTCGGGATCGAACCCGGGTCCCTGGCGCAGTGAGGCAGCAACTCTACCGCTGCGGCAGGAAGGGGAGCGGGCCGATATTCGTTTAGAGATACAGCGTGGAAACAGTCCCTTCGGCCCACCGAGCAAAAACATTATGGGACGAAAAACATGCTAGGTGGTTGGGTTTACTTGACACATGTGCAGGAAAAACAGGCCTTCGGCCCAAACTAGTCTGTGCCGTCCGGTCATCACACCGTACACTAGCTCTATTCTACACACTATGGACAGTGTTTTCAGAAGGTTGGTGGTAAACACGGACTTGATGGGTTGACGAGCTGCTTCTGTGCCGCATTTCTCCATCACCGGGCCAACAGTAGATGTAGGTAGAATATAGAGGTACGCATCACACAAACAATTCTCTCTGTGAGCAAGGACTCAAGAAAAAAGGCCACAAGACTGTCTAACGGCGCCAGGGACCCGGGTTCAATCCTGACCACAGTGCTGTCTGTACGTATCTTACACACCACACCTATCATACCCCACTCCTCACTCCCTCACACCGCTCCATCCCTACACACACCCCCTCACACCCGCTCCATCCTCCACACCCTCACACCCGGCTCCATCATTTACACACCCCCTCACACCGCTCCATCCTACACACCCCCTCGACACCGCTACCATCTACACACCCCTTACACCCTCACACCCGCTCCATCCTACCACCCCCTCACACCCTCACACACGCTCCATCCTAACACCCCCTTTACACCGCTCCATCCTACACACCCCATCACACCCGCTCCATCCTAACACACCCCTCACACCCGCTCCATCTACACACACCTCACACCCGCTCCATCCTACACAACCCATCACCCCCACCCGCTCATCTACAAACCCCTTACTCCCGCTCCATCTACACCACCACCTCCATCTACACACCCCTTACACCCTCACACAACGCTTCCTCTACGCACCCCTTACACCCTCAACACCCGCTCACATCCTACACACCCCCTTACACCCGTCTCATATACGCACCCCTTTACACCGCTCCGCATCCTACACACCCCCCTCACCTGCTCCATCCTCACACCCCCCTCACACCCGCTCCATCTACACACCCCCTTAACCCTCACACCCGCTCATCCTACACACCCCCTCACCCCGCTCCATCCTAAACCCCCTCCACCTGCTCATCCTACACACCCTCATCACCCGCTCCATCCACACACCCCCCTCACACCCGCTCCATCCCACACACTGGGGACAATGTACAGAAGCCAATTCACCTACAAACCTGAGTGTGGGAGACAACTGGGAAAAATCCCACGCAGGTGACGGAGAGAAGGTACAAACTCTGTACAGACAGCACCCGTAGTCGGGATTGAACCCGGGTCTCTGGCGCAGTGAGGCAGCAACGCCACCGCTGTGCCCCCCCCCCCCCAAAAAAAACCCCCCCCCCAACTCTGCCCTTGGCTACAGATATCGGTGGGTATCAGTAGATAGCCAAAACCATAATCCTCAGTGCGAGTAAAGACAGCTCTGGGCATTGATGGATATTGTGGTGTCTGGATGTGACCAGGATAGTAGATGACTCTGATCTCTCCACAGGGTTCGATGACTTTAACCTGTCGATCCACACGGACATGATGTCGGTCGCCAAGGCCATGGCCTCACCAGAGTCTGGCCTAGAGGTTCGCGACCGCATGTGGTTGAAGATCACCATCCCCAATGCCTTTTTAGGTAAGAGAATTGTTTCTGTACCGATCAGGACCACAAGCTAAACTAGCCGGCACGGACTCGATGGGCCGAAGGGTGTTTCCGAGCTGCATCTTTAAGCAAACATGAAACATTCTGTCTCCCATTCACAACCTGCCCAGGATTTAGCTCGATGTCGATGGCAAATGACAAATATCCCTTCAGGTGAAGCATATTCCACACAGGTTGCCCAGACCATCACACAAACCAACCTCACTTCCATTGACTCCATCTACACCTCACGCTGCCTCGGCAAGGCCAGCTGCATCATCAAGGACCAGTCTCACCCTGGCCACTCCCTCTCCCATCGGGCAAAAGCTATAGAAGTGTGAAAACAAATGCACACCTGCAGATTCAGGGACAGTTTCTTCCCGGCTGTTATCAGGCAACTGAACCATCCTACCACAACCAGAGAGCGGTGCTGAACCACTATCAACTGCTTTGGAAACTATCTTTGATCAGACATTTTTTCTTGCACTAAATATTATTCCCTAGTCATGTATCTATACACTGTAAAAGGCTGGATTGTTTTTCTGCTGACTGGATAGCTTGTCACTGTCACTCGGCACACGTGGGAATGCACTAAAGTGAACTGAGCATAAAGGTTGTGTCTGTGGCAGGTTCTGACGTGGTGGACTGGCTCTACCACCACATCGAGGGCTTCCAGGATCGCAGGGAGGCGAGGAAGTACGCCAGCAATCTGCTGAAGGCCGGCTTCATCCGCCACACCGTCAACAAGATCACCTTCTCCGAGCAGTGTTATTACATCTTCGGCGACTTCAGCGGCTGCGAGAATTGTGAGTGTGAGACTGGCAGAGACTGGGCTGGTCTCGGGCAGGGAACACTCTGCTTTGGCTACCTGGGGCAGCTGCTTTTAAATCCAAACACGCTCAGAGAGTGGTGTGGGACAGGTTCAATGTGAAGGAAGGAACTGAGTACGCTGGTTTACAACGAAGATAGACACAAAATGCTGGTGTAACTCAGCGGGACAGGCAGCATCTCTGGAGAGAAGGAATGGGAGTCGTTTTGGGTCGACTGGGCTTGTATTCACTGGAATTTAGAAGGATGAGAGAGGATCTTATAGAAACATATATAAAATTCTTCAGGGATTGGACAGACTAGATGCAGGAAAAATGTTCCTGATATTTGGGGGGTATCCAGAGGTCACAGCTTAAGGAAAAGGTCAGCCATTTAGGACTGAGATAAGGAGAATTGTGAATCTGTGGAATTCTCTGCCACAGAAGGCAGTGGAGGACAATTCACTGGATTATTCAAGAGAGAGTTAGGTGTAGGTCTCGGGGATGTGGGGAGAAGACTGGAACGGGGACTGATTTTGGATGATCAGCCATGATCATACTGAATGGTGGAGCTGGCTGGAAGGGCCGAATGACCTACTCCAGCACCTATTTCCTATGTTTCTTCTGACAGTCAGAACAGAGGGAGACAGAGATATGGAAGGGTAAGGTGTGAAAACGAGTTACTCCAGCACTTTGTGTCTATCTTCGGTGTCCAGCAGCTGCTGCAGTTCCCTCGCACTCACTAGATAGTGGGCGGGAACTGCAGTGATCGACAAGCTGCGGCACTAACTGTCTTTGTCCTCTCTGCAGATCTGGCCAACCTGTCGCTGAACGACAACGACGGCTCAAGCGGTGCCTCTGACCAGGACACACTGGCCCCCCTTCCACACCCCGCCACCACCCCCTGGCCTATCATGCACTCCTTCCAGTACCCCTACCCACCACCCCACCCCTACTCCGCACAGCCACCCAGCTACCACGAGCTCACCACCTACAGCTACGGCGGAGGAGGCAGTGCCGGCAGCCAGCACAGTGAAGGTGAGTGGGAACGAGGGAGGGGGAGAGGGGGCAGCCAGCACAGTGAAGGTGAGGGGTAACGAGGGAGGGGAGGGGGCAGCCAGACAATTATGGGGAACGAGGGAGGGGATTGGGGGAAGAACAGCCAGCACAGTGAAAGGTGAACGGGGAGGGGAGGGGGAGGGGCAGCCAGCACAATTATGGTGAGCGGGGTTGGGGAGAATGGCAGCACAGTGAAGGTGAGTGGGCGTGAGGGAGAGTGGGGCAAGCAGCACAGGGGAGGGGAGTTAGGGCTCTGTTGGGGGGGTGGGGGGGTGGGGGAATGGGGACAGCCGGCACAGTGACGGTGAGGTAGAGGGGTGATGGGAGACAGCCAGCACGGTGCTAACCCCCTCCACCCCGTGCGTTTGCAGGAAGCCGGAGCAGCGGGTCTAACCGCAGTGAGAGTGAGCGGCGGGGATTGAAGGACAAAGACGGCAAGGTGGTGGAGTCGAAGTCGGGCAGTGGCAGTGAGTCGGAGGTGTCGACGCGGAGCGGCATGCGGAGGGACGGGGCCGCCAGCGAGCGCTCTGGCCCCATCAGCGAGCTGAGCCACCGCAGCCACCACCACTCTGCCGTGGGCAGCGTACGCTCCCACCACTCGGCTCCCGTGCACGCCTTCCCACCGCCCGGTGTCCCCCTGCAGTACAACCCCCTGATGGTGATGATGGTGCCTCAGCCCCCCTCCACCGTGCCCCCCGGAGCTCCTCCCGTCCGGGACCTCGGCTCCGTACCTCCCGAGCTGACTGCCAGCCGTCAGTCCTTCCACATGGCCATGGGGAACCCCAGCGAGTTCTTTGTAGACGTGATGTAACGGAGACAAACCCTGCGTCCCCGTCCTCTCACACGGGGCCTGGACCACCGAGACCAACACCAACTGTCGCTGCAGAATCAATCCCCACACAAGTATTTTTAACACAAACTGCGTTTTAGTATAATTTAATTGAAGTATGATTAACAAGTGCAATTCTAGCCTTTTTTATCCTTTTTTTGTATTATAAACCAAGACCACACTAAATCTGCCTGTGGATTTAGTGGTACAAACCCCGCTCTCAAATCATCACCTTCAAACCAGACCCGGCGGTAACTGCGCCACAAACCCCCCCACCGGGAGACCAGTGCCCACAGGGTGCGAAGGGCAGGCATGTACGCCAGTCTACCCCGCTCCTTGCAGGTAAGACACAAAGTGCCGGAGTCACTCGGCGGGTCAGACAGCATCTGTGGAGAAAAGGAACAGGTGATGTTTTGGGTCGAGACCATTCTTTTAAATAACTTTTTTTAGAACACAAGTATCTCGATTATGTTTTTTTGGAATGTTTTTTGAAGAAAGCAATAATCAGTTCATTAGTGCAAGATTGCGATGATTTTTGTTTCTTAAAAAAAATAAAATGAAACTTAGTCTTTACAGCAATGTTGAGTTTGTCTCTCTTCCCTTTGTCCAACCACTATCGACACGTGGAACACAGCAGCCAGTTTAGCTTCGCGATACAGCGCGGTAACAGGCCCTTTGGCACATCGAGTCCACACCGACCAGCGATCCCTACACTTTAGCACCATCCTACACACACTAGGACAATTTACATTTATACCAAGCCAATTAATCTACAAACCTGTACGTTTGGAGTGTGGGAGAGAACCGAAGATCTCAAAGAAAACCCACATGGAGAACATTCAAACTAAGTACAGACAGCAGCCGTAGTCAGGATCGGACCCGGGTCTCTGGCGCTGTGAGGCAGCAACCCTAGCACTCTGCCACCCTGAGGTTGGAGTTTATAATCACCTGTCGGGATGTGGAAATCTCTCCTGAGGTGATTCACAGGTGACAATCAAAGAATGTTTGACACTGAGAGCTTTGCCAAAGATAAGAGTTAAAAGGGGCATCTTAAAAAGAGACGAGAAGCAGGGAGGGATGTCGGTTCGGTATAAACCAGCATCTGCAGTTCCTTAGAAAGACACATAAAGCTGGAGTAAGCGGGACAGAAGGATTTCAGGAGAGAAGGAATGGGGGATGTTTCGGGTCGAGACCCTTCTGCAGTTCCTTCCTACATGTGGAAACAGGACCTTCGGACCACCGAGTGCACTGACCAACGACAACCTTACACTCGTTCTATGTAATTGTTAAAGAAGGAACTGCAGATGCTGGAAAATCGAGGGTACACAAAAAGCTGGAGAAACTCAGCGGGTGCAGCAGCATCTAAGGAGCGAAGGAGATAGGCGACGTTTCGGGTCGAGACCCTTCTTCAGACTGGTCAGGGATCAGGGAAACGAGAGATATAGATGGTGATGTGGAGAGATAAAGAACAATGAATGAAAGATATGCAAAAAAGTATCGATGATAAAGGGAACAAGCCATTGTAAGCTGTTTGTAGTGTGAAAATGAGAAGCTAGTGTGACTGGGGTGGGGGAGGGAGATAGAGAGAGAGGAATGCCAGGGAATTCCCTTGCACTACCCCTTCCCCGGGCACTTTCCCTTGCAACCGCAAGAAATGCTACACTTGTCCCTTCACCTCCCCCCTTCACTCCTTTCAGGGACCCAAGCAGTCCTTCCAGGTCCGACAGAGGTTCACCTGCACCTCCTCCAACCTCATCTACTGCATCCGCTGCTCCAGATGCCAGATGATCTATATCGGTGAGACCAAGCGGAGGCTTGGCGACCGCTTCGCTTCGCGAAACAACTCCGCTCGGTCCACAATAACCAAGCCGACCTCCCGGTGGCTCAGCACTTAAACTCCCCCTCCCATGCGTATCCGACCTCTCGGTCCTGAGCCTCCTCCACGCCAGAGTGAGCAACACACCGCAAGTTGGAGGAACAGCACTCATATTCCGCTTGGTGTCTGCCATCCTCTGGGCTTGAACATTGAATTTCTCAATTCTGTTTAACCCTTGCTGTCTCCTCCCCTTCCCACCTCTCCCTCAGCCCTCGGGCCCTGGCATTCCCTCTCTCTCTATCTCTCTCCCCCCAACCCTAGTCGCACTAGCTTCTCATTTTCACACTACAAACAGCTTACAATGGCTTGTTCCCTTTATCATCGATACTTTTTTGCATATCTTTCATTCATTGTTGTTTATCTCTCCACATCACCGTCTATATCTCTCGTTTCCCTGATCCCTGATTAGTCTGAAGAAGGGTCTCGACCCGAAACGTCGCCTATCTCCTTCGCCCCTTAGATGCTGCTGCACCCGCTGAGTTTCTCCAGCCTTTTGTGTACCCACTAGTTCTATGTAATCCCACTTCCGCATCCATTCCCTACACATTAGGGATAATTTACAATGGTTTAATGATATTTCAAGTGGAATTCTGTTTTGAATTGATCACACATGCACGAGTCACCTTTCTTTGGTGCCATTTATAAAAAGTCCAAAGTCCGGTCCACACGCTCGATGTACCTGGCTCCCGATCTAGGTAAGCCCCAGGCTGCTGCAGGGCCTCCGTCGCACTCGTCACAAGGGCACAAAGATGCTGCAGTAACTCAGTGGGACAGGCAGTATCTCTGGAGAAAAGGGAATGGGTGACTTTTCGGGTTGAGACCCTTCTTCAGACTGGACCTGAAAAGTCACCTATTTCTTTTCTCCAGAGATGCTGCCTGTCCCGCTGAGTTACTCCAGCTTTTTGTGTCCATCTTCGGTTGAAAACAGCATCTGCAGTTCCTTCGTATACGTTTTGTGTAACTCTAAAACTGCAAACTAAGAATCTCTCACTTCAGATGTTTTAATTGTAACTGCGTGGCGTGGTCAGTAGGTGGCAGTAGGAGCTCAGTGGGAGGAAGAGTCAAGAGTTTGTGTCCCAGATAGGACAATGACATTCTGGCTTGCTGCGTCCGTCCGTCGGTCGGTCGGTCTAGAGAAAAAGATACAAGATAATATATATACACACACACACACACAATTGAGTTGTCTGATACGACCTAAAACCAGAACCATGAAGTTCTTACTTGTAGCACCATAACAGGCTTGTAAACACAGTCCTCATAGGTAACACAAACAAAAGGAACTGCAATAAATAAAAAAAACAAAAACCTTAAGACCCGTCCAACGCAGGCGTCTGCATGCTAACCACAGAAGCCGATCTACAAACTCATAATATCTCCACACTCTTAAATCTCTAGTCCTACAGCAACATTTCCTACTTTAAACTATGATCTTCTTAAACTCCTGCGATCAGGCAAGTGAATCATCCTAGCACAACCAGAGAGCAGTGCTGAACAACTATCTACCTCTTTGGTGAACTTTGAACCGTCCTTGATTGGAGTGTGTTGGCTTTAATTTGCACTAACCTCCCTCATCTTTACTATGGACGTCCAGTCACTCTACACCTCCATCAGGAAGGTCTTAATGGCCTCCGTTTCATCCTCGACCGCAGAACCAGCCAGTTTCCATCCACCAATACTCCCCTCCGCCTAGCAGAACTGGTCCTTACCCTCAACAACTTCTCCTTCGACTCATCCCACTTCCTCCAGATCCCAGGCGTGGCTATGGGCGCCCACAGGTGCCCTAGCTAATGCCTGCCTCTTTGTAGGGTACGTCGAACAATCCCTGCTCCAGGCGTACACTGCGCCTATCCTCGAACTCTGCCTCCGCTACATTGATGACTGCATTGGTGCTACCTCCTGCACCCATGCAGTCGTCAACTTCATCAACTTCACAACTAATTTCCACTCTGCACTCAAATTCACATGGACCATCTCCGACATCTCCCTACTGTTTCTAGATCTCACCGTCTCCATCACAGGAAACAGACTTCAGACCGACATTTACTACAAACCTACTGAATCCCTGAGCTATCTTGACTACACTTCTTCCCACCCTGCCTCCTGTAAAGACTCTATCCCATACTCCCAATTCCTCCGTCAACACACATCTGCGCCCAGGATGAGGTGTTCCATACCAGGACATCGATGTCCTCATTCCATAGGAAACGGGGGTTCCCCTCTTCCATTAATAGAGGAGGCTCTCACTGGGGTCTCCTCGATATCCCGCAGCTCCGCTCTTACTCACCCCCCTTGTCCTCACCTTCCACCTCATCAGCCGTCGCATACAGCATATAATCCTCCAACATTTTCACCACCTCCAACGGCATCCCACCACTGGCCACATCTTCGCATCCCCACCTCTTTCTGATTTCCGCAGAGACCATTCCTTCCGAATTTCCCTGGTCAACTGGTCCCTTCCCACCCAAATCACCCTATCCCCAGGTGTCCCTTTCCCCCTGCAACCCACCCCCTTTTACCCCCCCCCCCCCCCCCCCTCCATCCAAGGACCCAAACAGTCTTTCCAGGTGAGGCAGGTCCACTTGCACCTCCTCCACCCTCATCTACTGTATCCGCTGTTCCAGGTGTCAACATCTCTACATCGGCGAGACCAAGCGCAGGCTCGGCGATCGTTTAACTGAACATCTCCGCTCAGTCCATCTTAACCTACCCGATCTCCCGGTGGCTCAGCATTCCCAACTCCCCCTCCCATTCCCAATCTGACCTTTCTGTCCTGGGCCTCCTCCATTGTCAGAGTGAAGCCCAGCGCAAATTGGAGGAGCAGCACCTCATATTTTGCTTAGTTTACACCCCAACGGTATTAACATTGACTTCTCTAACTTCAGATAGCCCTTGCTTTCTCTCTCCATCCCCTCCCCTTCCCCTTCCCAGTTCTCCCACTAGTCTGACTGTCTCCGCCTACATTCCATCTCTCCCGCCCCCTTCCCTTCCCTGACATCAGTCTGAAGAAGGGTCCTCTCGACCCGAAACGTTGCCCATTCCTTCTCTCCAAAGATGCTGCTTATCCCGCTGAGTTACACCAGCATTTTGTGTCTACCTTCGATTTAAACCAGCATCTGCAGTTTTTTCTTACACACATTATTCACTTATCCCTATTCCTTCCCTCCTAGATCTGCCTCACCGCTGAGTTTTTAGCTCTAGCATTTTATCTTATCATGTATCTGTACACTGTAAAACGGCTCGATTGTAATCAGGGGGGGGGGGGGGGGGGGGGGGGGGGGGGGGGGGGGGGGGGGGGGGGGGGGGGGGGGTATTGTCTTTCTGCTGACTGCATAGCACACAACAAAAGCTTTGCACTGTACTTTGGTACACGTGACAATAAACTAAAATGAAACTGAAACCTACTTGCATCCAAGACAGCTTGTTGTCTGAAGAAGGATTCCATATATTCTCCAGTCCAGGGATGCTGCCTGTCCCTTGTGTGTAGGGTTGTGCACTGGTGATCGAAGGGCCTGTTTCCACATTGCATCTTTTAATCTCAACTACCTCCTGGATGAGCTGAAATTCACCCGAGCAGAGTCTTGATCAATATGCCCGGCTTCTATTCCAGCACCTCTGGAAAGTTAAAAAAAAACTAGTCAGATACATACAAGCATCTTTCTATCGACAAGGGAGGCCACGGTGGCACAGTGGTATAGTTGGTGCATCACAGCGGCAGACCCATGTTCGATCCCGACTACGGGTGCTGCATGCACGGAGTTTGCACGTTCTCCACGTGACCTGCGGGGGTTTTCTCCGAGATCTTCGGTTTCCTCCCACACTCCAAAGACGTACAGGTTTGCAGGTTAATAAGCGAGCTCGGTATTGCAACTGCGCATGCCCAGGTCATGGGTCATTCTGGATAAAATTCTCTCCAGCTGAGCTGCTGTGTGTGTACGGACCTGCGTATTCATTTCAATGAGATTTAAAAACAAATGCATCCGTCAAATATGTTAGCAGTAGGCCACAGCATACTGCAGGTTGCACAAATCCACCATTGTTTAATAAAAAAAAAACAATCACAAAAAAAAAAAAATCTATTTACATTATTAACTCAATACAGCACCAGCCTTGAAAATGCAAGAATGCCTGGAACAAACCTGTCAATTATCAAATCCCTGGTATTAGCCTGAGTCACAGCCATCCAAATTCGATATTGATTTACACAAATTACAAGTTGTGTGGTCAACCAATTTGGGACAGTCCTTACATTCCTATCTAAACAACCTTCCTGGATTGAAGGAAACCAGGAGAATGTGCTGTGTGGGGGGTAGGTTGGAAAGTTCAGATTGGATTCAAACAGGCTGGTTAAACCTTCGAGGTGGGTTGGCTTAAATAAAGATGCTGTCGCTTTAACCTCTGGGATTGGTTCCAGTCTGTCAGGGCACACAGTTGGGAGCCGGGTTCGGGTGACCGGGCGGTGATAATTCTGAGAATTTGCAGCCGTTTGAACTGCAGCCAAACAAGAGGCTTCACTCAGGAGTGGGTCGCAGCTCCCCAGCTGTCGGAACCTGTTCTCACTCTCTGTAAAGGAGACGCCGCCCGCCCCAGCGAGTGCGCAAACGCGGAGCCAACCCGTAATATGAGTGGGAGCATTTTCTCAGTCACACTTTGTCGACAGTTGGGGTGGGAGATCTGGGAAACAGAGAGCTGGCGATGCCGCACGGACGGAACTTTAATAACGACCCATTAAAATCCGCCCTTCGGCCACTCGCCAACCTGGGCTGATCTGATCTGATCTGACAGCCCTCTCGCTAGCTCGCTGCGTGCCCGATCCTAACGCACTACTTCCACAAAACCTTTGGGCTTTGGGTAACACCTGCACAGAGCCCCTGTTAACAAGGGCTGGCGAACTGTGTTGGTCAACGTGCACTGGGCAAGATAGTTGGGGGTTACACACCGCAACCATCACAAACTTGGAACAGCACAGACCCTCCACTCAATCTATCCAATACTAAAGGGCAGGCGTTTCACAGTTAAATGTCTTATGTCGGATTGGCTGCTCCTTCACAGGGCCAACCCTCAGTTTTCCTCGGAGATGAATATTTGCCTTAACGGCACATTCACACCGCCTGTAGGTAAAGCGTCAGCCAACATCACACTGGTACAGTCGCTGCCTGCCTCAGATCAAATATATTTTTACACATAAATTATGAATAAGGATAAGAAAATGTTTCAAACAGAAGTAATGTTTTCTTATTCCAGTCGCAAACACATTAAGGATTAACTTTTTAAATATCTCATAATTGCAGATTAATGAACTGAACTAGAACTGGGACTGTGTAAGTAGTGTGTGAACGGCAGAGCAAGAAAGGAAGCTATTGAGTTGACAGAATTCTAGATTAATTCCTTGGTAGAATAGTTAACAAATTATACACAGTTTATACAGCGCTGTGTTCGCTTTTTAAAAATCCCGAATGACCTTTGACAAATCTCCTGACTCCTTGTGTTTATCGAGATACCGAACTCACTTATTGGCTTGATGTAAATGGAATGTGTCCCTAGTGTGTGGTAGGGAAGTGTGAGTGTGCGGGGATCGCTGGTCGGTGCCGACTGGGTGGGCTGAAGGGCCTGTTTCCGCGCTGTATCTCTAAACTAAAAAAAAATAAGGCAGCACTCTTCAAATACGGTTGAGATGCATGGTGGATTAATCTGGATTTCCCAGGGTTTATCACTGAGCTGCAGAGGGCCAGACGAGGTAAACAAGTGATTCAGAAATTGAAACTAACTCTAGCTCCAGTAAATCAGGAAAGGAAAATGAAACTGAAAAGTTTCAGATTCAGTCAGATCAATGGGTTTAAATGTGAAAGTCACGGTCTCCTTAGTGAAAGAAGACTATGACTTTCACATTTAAACCCATTGATTGTTTCAACCATGAAACACATTTTTGCTTCAATTCGAGTTAGTGGCATAGGTACAGGTACAATATAATACAAGAGAGAGTTAGATAGAGCTCTTAAAGATAGCAGAGTCAGGGGATATGGGGAGAAGGCAGGAACGGGGACTGATTGGGGATGATCAGCCGTGATCACATTGAATGGCTCGAAGGGGCCCCGACCCGCCCCGCGACACGCCCCGACCGCGCCGCCTCATGCCCCGACCATGCCGCGTCAACCGACCAAGCGTTTCAACAACCAAACCACGCGTCACAACCACGCCGCGTCGCGTCCCGCCCCGTCACGCCGCCACGCGCTCGCCCGACCACGCCGCCTCGCGCCCCGACCACACGTCACGACCATGCTGCGTCACGCCCCCAACCACGCCCGCGTCCTCGTCCCGTCCACCGCGTTTTTTTTTTCCCCCCCCCACGTCATCCCGACCACGCACGCCTCGCGCCCCCGACCTACGCCGCTCACGCAGCACCGCGCCCGACCACGCCGCTCGCGCCCGACCACGCCGCCTCGCGCCCCGACTCACGGCCGCCTCGCGCCCCGACCCACACGTCACGACCATGCTGCGTCCTCACGCCCCAACCCACGCCGCGTCTCGTCCCGACCAAGCGCATCACGGCCCCGACCACGCGCTCTCGACCACGCGTCCGTGTCACGCCACAACCACGCCGTCTCGACCACACCGCTCACGCCCTCGACACCACACTCGTCACGCCCCGACCACGCCGCCGCCGCGCCCCGACCACGCGTCTCGACCACGCCGCGTCACGCCCGCGACCACGCGTCTCGACCATGCAGCGCCACATAACCCCGACCACGTCTCGACGCCACACCGTCACGCCCCCGACCATCGCGCCACACCCCGCGTACGTCACCATCACGCCCGACACACCCGCGTCACCGCCCCGACCACCATGCGTAGTGTCTCGACCATGCGGCGCCACACCCCGACCATGCTGCGTCATGGCCCCGGCTGCGTCTCATTGCCCCGACGACGCGTCTCCACGCTGTTGCTGTTGTCACGCCCCCGACCAAGCTGCGTCACTACATGCGTCACCCCGCGACACGCCCCGACCACGCCGCATCACGCCCCGACCAAGCGGCGTCACTACATGCGTCACCCCGCGACACGCCCCGACCACGCCGCATCTCGTCCCAACCCAACCACGCCCGTGACAACCTCTTTTCATGCTATCGCCGATAATGTCGCCCAAGTGGGACAGGCTGTCCTCTAACACTACCCTACACACTAAGAACAACTTACAGAAGCTAATTTACCTACAAATCCGTACGTCTTCGGGAAAGTGGGTGGAGACCGGAGCGCCCGGAGGAAACCCGCGCGGTTCAGGACCCAAGGAAGCTGGGTCTGTGTCTGGCGCCGTGAAAACTGCCGACAAGAGGGGGATGGAGCGTGTTTGGTTTGGTTTGGTTTGGCTTATGGGGGGGACGCGGCACGGAAACACACAGGCCCCTTCGGCCCACCGGGTTGATGCCAGCCCCATGATCTCCCGTTTTTACCTCAGGTTTCCCGCGCACGGTGCAACCGGTGCACCCGGAGAGACCCTTCTTCGGCCTGGGCCAGCGTGTGAGGAGGGGGGGGGGGAGGATGGAGGAAAACCGTCGACCATCGTCGTGGTATTTCGAGCGGGAAGGGCGGCTGCAGTTGACGCCCGGCACCACGTGACGGGGGGGGCGGGTCACGTGGGGGGGGGGAGGGGCAGACTTCAAATCCCAACCGCCGTCGCCCGAGGAGCCCGTGATGGACGGCAGCGCCAACCAATGGCAAGGCGGATGAACTGCGGTGCCGCTGACGGACGGGCGGCCCGGCCAATCGGAGCCCCCCGACCGTCGCGCGCTGCGGCCAATGGGGAGGGGGTGGGTAGGCGGGCCAGTGGAGGGGGGCGCCCAATGACGCGGGGGGCCGTGGCTGACGGACGGATGGGGGGGCCAATCGCCGCACGGGGAGAGTCGGAGCGACGGGAGGCCCGGCCAATGGCGGTGGCGGGTGGAGGGGCGCCGTCACGTGACGGGCAGGCGCGGGCCATCGGTGGGGGGCGGGGTGGGCGGGTCACGGGGGGGGCGGGGCGTGGTTAAGAGCCGGGGCGGAGACGGCGACCGGGCTCTTCGCTCGGCGGCGGCGGCGGCGGCGGCTCCTCCTCCGGCGGCGGCTCCGGCATCATCAACACCGGCAGCAGCGGCCATGGACGGGCTGGCGGTGGAGGTGCGCGGCACCAACGGCGCCTTCTACAAGGTGAGGCCCTGACTCTGAGGCGGACGCCATGCGGGGCCCGGCGTTGGTGCTGGCGCTGCGAGGGACCCCGGCCCCGGGGAAGGTGGAGGCCGCCAAACCCCCCCCTCCCCCCGCCAGGCCTGCTGTATAGTCCACACCCCCCCCCCTCCCTGGGGCCACGTCCCCCCTCTCCCCTCATCCCCACCTTCATCCCCACCCCCCCATCTCATCCCCACCCCCCCAATCCCACCCCCCCACCACCCCCCCCCCCCCCCATCTCATCCCCACCCCCCCCATCTCATCCCCACCCCCCATCTCATCCCCACCCCCCCCCATTCTCATCCCTTCCACCCCCCTCATCCCCACCCCACACCCCCACCCCCCCTAATCTCACCCCCCCATCTCATCCCCACCCCCCCATCTTATCCCTTCCCACCCCCCTCATCCCCACCCCACACCCCCTAATCTCCCCCCCATCTCATCCCCACCCCCCCCATCTTATCCCTTCCACCCCCCTCATCCCCACCCCACACCCCCTAATCTCCCCCCCATCTCATCCCACACCCCCCCATCTCATCCCTTCCACCCCCCTCCATCCCACACCCCACACCCCCCCATCTCATCCCCAAGCCCCCCCCCCCCAATCTCATCCCCAATCCCCCCATCTCATCCCCAAAATCCCCCCCATCTCATCCCCAATCCCCCCCATCGCATTCCCCAATCCCCCCCATTCTCATCCCCATCCCCCCCCATCTCTCATCTCCCACCCCCCCATCTCATCCCCACCCCCCCCCATCTCATCCCCACCCCCCCCATCTCATCCCCACCCCACCCCTCATCCTCATCCCCACCCCGCCCCCCCAATCCCCCCCATCTCATCCCCAATCCCCCCATCCCCATCTCATCCCCAATCCCCCCCATCTCTATCCCCAATCCCCCATCATCGCATCCCCAATTCCCCCCATTCTCATCCCCAATCCCCCCATCTCATCCCCACCCCCCCATCTCATCCCCACCCCCCATCTCATCCCCACCCCCCCATCTCATCCCCACCCCCCCCATCTCATCCCCACCCCCCCCATCTCATCCCCCCCCCCCCATCTCATCCCCACCCCCCTTCTCATCCCCAATTCCCCCCATCTCATCCCCCCCCCCCATCTCATCCCCACCCCATCCATCCCACCCCCATCTCATCCCCAACCCCCCCATCTCATCCCCACCCCCCCTCACCTCCACCCACCCCACCCCACCATCTCACCCACCCCCCCCATCTCACCCCACCCCCATCCCCACCCCCCCCCCCCCCATCTCACCCCACCCCCCTCATCCCACCCCCCATCTCATCCCCACCCCCTAATCCCATCCCCCCATGCTCCACCCCCCATCTCATCCCCACGCCCCAATCCCACCCCCCATATCCCCCCCCCCTAATCCCCCCCCCCTTATCCCCACCCCCCCATCTCATCCCACCCCCATCTCATCCCCCCCCAACCCCCTCACCTCCACCCCCAACCCTCACCTCCCACCCCTCCCCCCTAATCTCCACCCCATCCCACCCCACCCTCATCCCCACCCCCCCTCATCATCTCCCCGCTCATCTCCACCTGCACCCCCCCATCTCCACCCCCCACACCATTATCCCCCTTCCCCACCCCACCCCCCCCACTCCCACCCACCCCCACCCCCCCCTCTCCCCCTCCATCCCCATCCCCCCCCTCCATCCCCACCCCAATCCCCCCTCTCATCCCCACCCCCATCCCCCCCTCTCATCCCCATCCCAACCCCCTCTCATCCCCCCCAAACCCCCCCCCATCCCCAACCCCCCTCTCATCCCCACCCCAACCCCCTCTCATCCCACCCCAACCCCCCCCCTCATCCCCACCCCCCCCCCCCCTCAGCCCCAACCCAACCCCCCCTCTCCCACCCCACCCCCCTCTCATCCCCACCCCAACCCCCCCTCTCATCCCCACCCCCCCGCCCTCTCATCCCCACCCCAACCGCCCCCTCATCCCCCCCCCGATCCCTCATCCCCCCTCCACCCCCCCCCCCCATTCCCACCCCACCTCGTCCCCACCCCTTCCCCCACTGATGGGGCTTGTCACTCCATCTTCCCCACCCCTGGGGCCTCCATGCCCCTCACATGTGCATTGCTTCCTTCAATGGCCAACTTCCCACAAATCCCATCCTCCCTGCCCCCCTCCTCCCATCCTTTCCATCTTGAGGTGCCCCCTCCCCATTTCCCCAAACCCTTTCCCCAACTCCCCAACCCCAGGTTTTTCCACCATTATGTCCCTCTCCCCAATCCCACTAACTCCCTTCCCTTCCCCCCCCCCCCTTCCTTCCAATCCCTGCTTCTGTGTTCTACTCCTTTCCCCACTCACTCTCCAATCCGGTACCTCCACCCCCTTCTGCATGCCACCGCTCATCCCTCTACCTTCTGCTGCCGTTTCCCCACATAATCCCAGATCAGCCATGACTCCAAGAGAGAGAACAGTGAAGCAAGGAGGTAGAACAGCAGAGCACTGACTTTATTGCCTTTTCATTGTGCACTTGCTTCTCTGCCCTTCCTCCCCAGGCCCTGACAAGGCTGTGAAATATGCTCTCCCTAGTACCATAATCCACCCCCCCCCCCCCCCCCACCCTCCATGGCTATGTTTGTATTTACCCCTCTTCACCACCAACAAATCCTCGCCCCTCTTTCTCCCTGCCTCCCCTCATCTGTGTCACCTTCCCCTTTCCTGGTATTTCCCTCTCCTCTTGCCCTTTCCCTCCCCCCACCCCACCCCACCCCACCCCATAACTGCACGCTCCACCTTTCTCTTAATCCTCCCAATGTTTTGGCATGGTATGGTGGCCAGTATTGTCTTGGCCGGCTCCTTCTGCTATTGATAATGTGGAGACTTGTTCTGTCTGGTTCCAATTAATCAGATGACCTGTATGTCTGCACTAGTGTGTGTTTAAATCGTAAATTATTTTCAGGAGATGGCTGCAGGAGCTGTAACGAGAGATACTTTTGATTGGCATTATCCCCTGCCTTGCCTATCCCTCATCCTCTCCTGCAAATTAACAATTTCCTTAATCTTAAAATCATCCTTTCCCTTTATTCCAGTGACATCATGTCACGTTTTGCTTTAAGCTTGATCATGGGGTGAAAGACTTCTTGAGGGTGGCATGGTGGTAGAGTTGCTGCCTTACAGCAGCACAGACCTGGCTTCTATCCTGACTACAGGTACTTGTCTGTAAGGAGTTAGCACCTTCTCCCCGTGACCTGCGTTGGTTTTTCCCGGGATCTCCGGTTTTCTCCCACGCTCCAAAGATGTGCAGGTTTGTAGGCTAATTTGCCAGGTAAAAATATAAATTGTCCCAAGTGTGTGGGATAGTGTTAGTGTACGGGGATCACAGGTCGGTGCGGACTCAGTGGGCCAAAGAGCCCGTTTCTTCTCTGTATCTCTAAACTAAACTTGCGTAGTGATCTGTGTGAGGTGCTAGAAAGGGTTGTTCTGAAGGGACAGGTGGGGAGAGAGAGATCCAGTTCAATGGGAGAGCTATGCTTCACTGTGTCCTACTCAACCCATTTGAGGTTGTTGGAGATCGACCTCAGCTTAATATCGGTCACCCCAACACCACGGTTAATTGTAGAAACGAGGAACTGCAGATGCTGGGGTAATTCAGCAGGTCGGGCAGCAGATCTGGGGAACATGGATGGGTGACATTTTTAATTGAGACCTTTCTTCACACTGTCTCTGGAGATCATGGATGGGTGACGTCTTGGGTCGAGACCCTTCTTCAGACTCAGTCCAATGTTCTCCAGAGATGCTGCCTGTCCTGCTGAGTTACTCCAGCACGTTGTGTCCACTAGAGCTGAATGATTGGGTTTTGGTGATTATTTAAGGAAGGTGAAGGGATTTGGGAAGATAATTCCTAAATTTATGGCTTAAGCAGTTGAAGGTACGTTGTGTCTTTCAAGTGATCTTGGAACGGGGAAAACTAAGCGTCCCATTTCAAGGATAAACACTCCGAATAATAGCATCATGTTCTCTTTGCCAACTAAATTGCCAACTAAACTAATGGGGCTGTCCCACTGTACGAGCTAATTCAAGAGTCCTCCCGAGTTTCCCCTGATTCGAACTCGGAGAATTACGGTAATAGCCGCTCTTAGGTACTCTGGGCTCTCATGGACGTTTTTCAACATGTTGAAAAATCTTCACGAGTACCTGCCGTTAGAGTTACGAGCAGCTAAGAGACGTCCCTGAGATCCGACATACCCGCTGCGTACATTCTACGTGCTTACCACAAGTTTTCGGGAGAGCTCTTGAATTAGCTCGTACAATGGGACTAATATCTGAATAGTCCACATGAGCTTGCAAGGCCCACATTCCGAGTGGCTGAGAGACGCTTTGGAGAGTTTAAAGATCCCAGGTTTTTTACCGTCTCCTTTTGCCAAAGGCCAAAGACAGTGGAGACTGGGGCGTGAAGTTACAAATCTATTAATAAGCTAACCACAGCGAATGTATTACAGTGCAGTGTGGATGAGCAGAGCTGGGGCGGAATTCATTCCAAACGATGAGAAACCTGAATCTAGTGACTTGGGGGAATTGTGCATCGTTAAAATGTCATGAACCGACACACAATAAATCAGGAATGCTACACGTTTTACACATAGGGGGCTTGAGATTTACGACTGCTCTCGCTAGACCACATGTGGAATACTGAGCTCCATTCTGGGCACCAGCCTCGGGGTAGATATTTTTAGCCTTGGAGGGAATGTGGTGTAACTTCTGAGATTGATAACTTAATTCCTGACATAAGTTGCGCATGATCCAGACTGCATCTTTGGCGACCAAGTTCACCGAATTCTTCACTCAAATTGTTCCTTTGCTCCCCATTTGAAGTCCCTCTTTAAAATAAAGCAGCTTTGGTGCACCTGTTGCCCATTTGCGTGACTCTGAGAAGTTCTAGGAGCAGAATAAGGCTGTCAGACCCATCAAGTCCACTCCGCCATTGTATTGTGGCTGATCCATCTTTTCCCTCTCAACCCCATTTTCCAGCCTTTACCACATGACGCCTGACACCCGTACTAATCAAAACTGTGTCGATCTCCGCTGTACAAATATCCACTGACTTGGCCTCCACAGCTGTCTGCGGCAATGATTTCCACAGATTCATTGCCTTTTGTCTAAAGATGTTTGGTTTGATAGCGCTTCTGATGGAGGTCTAACAGAGTGGGGATGTCGTGTCATGGTTATTGGGTAAATACAGTTGCTACAAAGGTTCAGCGGATGACTAATTTTCAAACCATTTGGGGCTCTTGGGTTTTCGCTGAGCAGGGATCCATGTTCTCCAGAGATGTGTAGGAAGGAACTGCAGATGCTGGTTTACACTGAAGGTGGACACAAAAAGCTGGAAGGAATGACAATAGATAATAGGTGCAGGAGTAGGCCATTCGGCCCTTTGAGCCAGCATCGCCATTCAATGTGATCATGGCTGATCATCCCCAATCGGTACCCCGTTCCTGCCTTTTCCCCATATCCCTTGACTCCGCTATCTTTAACAGCCCTATCCAGCTCTCTCTTGAAATCATCCAGAGAACCGGCTCCACCGCCCTCTGAGGCAGAGAATTCCACACACTCACAACTCTCTGTGAGAAAGTGTCTCCCCATCTCCATTCTAAATGGCTTACCCCTTATTCTTAAACTGTGGCCCCTGGTTCTGGACTCCACCAACATCGGGAATGGGTGACGTTTCGGATCGAGACCCTTCTTCAGACTGAGAGTCTGGAACGGGTGCTGAGAGATATAGAAGATAGCCGGCTCAGGCAGTTACTCCAGCACCTGTATTTTTTATGAAGAGCAGATATGTTTTGTGCAGTTTGCATTTGTCTCAAGCCGCGTTTAAGTTTATTATTGTCGCGTGTACAGGAGTGCAGTGAGCAGCTTTGTTCTGCATGCTATCCAATCAGATAATACTAAACAGAAATGCAATCAAGTCAAACTCCAGTACAATAGAGCAAAGAGGAAGATACAGAGTGCAGAATATAGTTCTCAGCATTGTAGAGCATCAGTTCCCAGAGACAAAGTCCAGTCCACAATGGGGTAGAGGTGAATTGGACAGTACCTTAGCTTATGGAAAGTAGACAAAAATGCTGGAGAAACTCAGCGGGTGAGGCAGCATCCGCAGAGCGAAGGAATGGGTGACGATTCGGGTCGAGACCCTTCTTCAGACTGATTAGCTTATGGAAAGATAATTTGTGAGTTGCTCCAGTCAATCGGGTCTGTGTGCAGGCTAGACCTACACTGTTTAATTCACTCTTCTCTGCAAAGAGGAATATACAGAGTGAAGAGTGCAGTTCGCATTGATGCTTGCATTTAACTCCTGATAATGTTTTTAGTGGGGGTGTCGTCCTAATTGTATTGTCCTGGTGACATAGAGCATGGAAATAGGCCCTTTGGCCCAAGTCATCAAGCCAACAAGGTTGTCCCATCTAAGCTAGTCCCGTTGGCCTATGATTAGCCCACATCCCTCTAAGCCTTTCATGTGCATGTTCAGTTGTGTACAGTTTTGGTCTCCAAATCTGAGGAAAGACATTCTTGCCACAGAGGGAGTACAGAGAATGTTCACCAGACTGATTCCTGGGATGTCAGGACTTTCATATGAAGAAAGACTGGATAGACTTGGCTTGTACTCGTTATAATTTAGAACATTGAGGGGGGAATCTTATAGAAACGTACAAAATTCTTAAGGGGTTGGACAGGCTAGATGCAGGAAGATTGTTCCCGGTGTTGGGGAAGTCCAGAATAAGGGGTCACAGTTTAAGGATAAGGGGGAAGTCTTTTAGGACCAAGATTATAAAAACATTTTTCACACAGAGAGTGGTGAATCTGTGGAACTCCCTGCCACAGAAGGTAGTTGAGGCCAGTTCGTTGGCTATATTTAAGAGGGAGTTAGATGTGGCCCTTGTGGCTAAAGGGATCAGGGGGTATGGAGAGAAGGCAGGTACAGGATACTGAGTTGGATGATCAGCCATGATCATATTGAATGGCGGTGCAGGCTCGAAGGGCCGAATGGCCTACTCCTGCACCTATTGTCTATGTTCCTATCCAAATGTCTTTAAAATGCTGTTCTAGTATCTGCCTCCGCTACCTCTGACAGCTCATTCCATGCACCCAGCATTGAGTGGATGAAGCTGCCTTCAGGTTGGAATGTTGAGCAAAACACAAAGTGATGGAGGAACTCGGCTAGTCCTGCGGCATCTGTGGATGCAATGTACAGGCGGCACTCTGGGCTGGGATCCTTATTCAAATTGGTGAAGACTCCAGTCTGAAGAAGGGCCCCGACTTGAAACGCCTGTTCATGGCCTCCACAGAGGAAAACTGAGTTCCTCCAGCAGTTACATGAGACACCAAATTACACAGGGCAAAATCTGCAGGCTCCAGAGGTGGGAAACCTGCAGCCATGGGGAGATGCATTCAGGGCATTGCATTGTAGGTCTGAGCTAGACTGATGGTAAATGGGACGGTGTGAGTCGTGCAAACATGTCCAGAGTGCCTCAGTCAGGCAGTACGGTGGCGCAGCTTCACAGCGCCAGAGACCCGGGTTCAATCCGGACTATGGGTGATGTCTGTGTGGCGTTTGCATGTTCTCCAGTTTCCTCCCACACTCCAAAGTACAGGTTTGTAGGTTAATTGGGTTCATTAAGTTGTAGAATTGTCCCTAGTGTGTGTAAATTAGTGGTCCCTAATGTGTGTACTGGTCAGCGCAGACTCTGTGGGCCGAAGGCCTGTTTTTATGATGTATCTCAAGTCAGTGCTCTGCTCGTACCTCCTTGCTTTATGGTCTCTCTTGGAGTAATCTTGGTGTAAACTACCCAAGCGAAATATGAGGTGCTTTTCCTCCAATTTACGGTGGGTGAATTGTATTAAGTATTTTGAAGTAGTGCATTTCTCTAATCCAGCTTAATAATATGCTGCCATTACAGCCCTGAGAATCATTTGGAAGCCAAGTCATTTGCAGATTACAACCTGTGCAGGCTGAATGAAGTTTGTGAGATGCGTTATTCGCTTAGAATCGGCCCCACTGGGTGGAGTAAACATTTTCCCCAACACGGTTGTCACTACAGCGGTGATGGTGCATCACCTTTGTACGTAACATAAAGAATATGGGTGAAACAGTCAGACAGCATGGAAACAGGCCCTTCGGCCCAACCTGTCAACACTGACAGCGATGCCCCATCTACGCTAGTCCCACCTGCCTGCGTTTTGCTGAATTACTGCAGTATCTTGTGTCTAGCTTTGGTGTTAGCCAGCGTCTGCAGTTACTGTTTATTACGGCTGCTTTATTGCTAATAGTTTAACAGTGTGGGAATGTTGCTGAGACTCCAGGGATCTGGGCAAACGATTGAGCAGACAGAAGTTCAAATTGCATAATGCTGGGGGGTTTACTTTGGATGATAAATCTAGACATCTCACGGTGGTAATAGCGAGCATGAAACTACTGGCACCTGTCTACATCGGTGAGACCAAGCGTAGGCTCTGCGACCGCTTCGCCCAACACCTCCGCTCGGTTCGCATCAACCAACCTGATCTCCCGGTGGCTCAGCGCATCAACTCCCCCTCCCATTCGGAATCTGACCTTTCTGTCCTGGGCCTCCTCCATGGCCAGATTGAGGACCACCATAAATTGGAGGAGCAGCACCTCATATTTCGATTGGCCAGTTTACATCCCAGCGGTATGAACATTGACTTCTCTAATTTCAGGTAGCCTCTGCTTTCTCCTCCCCTTCCCAGCTCTCCCTCAGCCCACTGTCTCTGCCTCTTCCTTTCTTCTTCTCCACACCCCCCCCCCCACATCAGTCCGAAGAAGGGTCACGACCCGAAACATTGCCTATTTCCTTCGCTCCATAGATGCTGCCGCACCCGCTGAGTTTCTCCAACATTTTCGTCATACCTTTGATTTTCCAGCATATGCAGTTACTTCTTAAACATGGCTTGTCATAATGCTTCCTTTGGTTCATTGAGAAGATGCCACACCATCCCTTATGCTTCCCCAGTATTCACTATAGTTTAGTTTAGTTTATTATTGTCATGTGTACCGAGGTACAGTGAAAAGTTTTTTATTGCGTGCTATCCAGTCAGCATAAGACTATACATGATTATAGAAGAAGGGTCTCAACCTGACACATCACCCATTCCTTCTCTCCAGAGATGCCGTCTGTCCCGCTGAGTTACTCCAGCATTTTGTCTCTTTCTTCAGTTTAAACCCGCATCTGCAGTTCCTTCCTACACATACATGATTACAATCGAACCGTCCACAGTGTACAGATACAAGATGAAGGTAATGGCATTTAGTGCAGGGTAAAGTCCGGTTAAAGATTATCTGGGAGTCTCCAATGAGGTAGATGGGAGGTCAGGTCCGCTCTCAGGCTGGTGAGTGGACAATTCAGTTGCCTGATAATAGCCGGGAAGAAACTATCCCTGAATCTGGAGAAGGGTCTCGACCCGAAACGTCACTTTTTCCTTCGCTCCATCGATGCTGCCTCACCCGCTGAGTTTCTCCAGCATTTTTGTCTACCTTCCCTGAATCTGGAGGTGTGCGTTTTCGCACTTCTGTACCTCACTCCTGATGTGGGAGGGCAGTGACCAGCCGGGTTGAAAGTCGCCTTGGCCTCTATGATTTTGCTTTCAAATCCCTGATGCCCTCTGCTCCTCAGAGGGAAATTGTCTCATTACCATGGCGAAATGTGATTTCAAACCCGTGTCATGATAGATAATTCTGAACAGCTTAGGTGACCTCGGAAGCTACTTAAGTTTGAGCGTAATTAGCACGAAGGTGACAAATGTTGGCCTTCTCAGTGTTGCCGACGTCTGTGAATTCATTAAACCCCATCGGAAGTGTTTGAACCTTTGGGGAGGTAATGGGCTGAATTAGGTTGCTATCTCCGCACTGGCAAACAGCTTAGCTGTACACTTTTACTCCATGCTAGACACAAAATGCTGGAGTAACTCAGTGGGACAGGCAGCATCTCTGGAGAACAGGGATAGATGATGTGTAGGAAAGAACTGCAGATGCTGGTTTAAATCGAAGGTAGACACAAATTGCTGGAGTAACTCAGCGGGACAGGCAGCATCTCTTGGGAGAAGAAATGGGTGACGTTTCGGGTCAAGACCCTTCTTCAGATGGATAGATGATGTTTTGGGTTGGGTCTCTTCTTCGCCTTTATAGACTTTAGAGGTGTAGCGCAGAAACAGGCCCTTCGGCCCACTCTGTCCACGCTGGCCAACAATCACCTGAACACTAGCACTATCCGACATGCTGGCGACAATTTACAATTTAACTGAAGCCAATTAACCTGCAAGCTTGTTTGGAGAAGGAACTGCAGATGCTGGAAAATCCAAGGTAGACAAAAATGCTGGAGAAACTCAGCGGGTGAGGCAGCATCTATGGAGCGAAGGAAATAGGCGACGTTTCGGGTAGAGACCCTTCTTCAGACAACCTAAAAGCTTGTATGTCTTTGGGATGTGGGAGGAAACCGGAGCACCCGGAGAAAATACATGCAGTCACATGGAGAATGTGCAGACAGCGCCCATAGTCCCCCTTAAGGATAAGGGGGAAGTCTTAGGACCGAGATGAGAAAAACATTTTTCACACAGTGGTGAATCTCTGGAATTCTCTGCCACAGAAGGTAGTTGAGGCCAGTTCATTGGCTATATTTAAGAGGGAGTTAGATGTGGCCGTTGTGGCTAAAGGGATCAGGAGGTATGGGGAGAAGGCAGGTACGGGATACTGAGTTGGATGATCAGCCATGATCGAAGGGCCGAATGGCCTACTCCAGCATCTATTTTCTATGTTTCTATAGTCAGGATCGAACCCGGGTCTCTGGCGCTGTAAGGCAGCAGCTCTACTGCCGTGCCGCCCTATCCATGTTCTCCAGAGATGCTGCCTGACCTGCTGCGTTACTCCAGCACTTTGTGTCTGTTGTCTCTTCCACTCTTTCATTTGTCTGCTGAACAGTTTGTCCATCTGCTGGAGACGTTGGAGTTATTTTCCCAATACATCTTCAGAAAGCGGTGCATTCTGGCGGGTGTGGAAGTTTACTTTGTGGACCAGAAGCGCGTTTAGTTTGGGAGGAGGCAACAGCTGGGTAGTATTGGGCGGAAAGTAACTCGGGTTGTACCGAGTGCGTGAGGTTGAACTCCCCATTGTCTGGGCGATTGGCGTTTGACCTTAAGTGCAGAAACATTCACAGGGCCGAGTAAATCCCAATTGTAAATCTCAACGCACTGAGCTCAAAATGACATTCAGCCGTTTAAATTCCTCCCCCATTTTCCATCTGCTGCGAAGTCTTGTCTGTAACCATGGCGATGTGCTGGCAGGCTCCCTCTCGCAGAGACCGTGAAGCAAGGCATATCACAGGGTGATCCATCGCCCTGACTCTGGCAACCCCACAAACCCGGCTTGCTGCAAGCCCCAAAAATAACGTCACCATATTTTGCCAGGTCGACAGGCGGTAATTTTTGTGTTTAAAATCTCGAATGGCGTGGTGCTGCTCGCGGCTTTCCTGGCTTTACCACATTGTACATAACTCTTTGTTTTCCTCAAACACTAGCTCAGGATTCCCCCCCCCCCCCCAACCCTGCACTGTGGATTTACAACTTGCAGTTATGCCATTGAATGGCGCTGGAATTAAGACGCTTCACCCACCACTGCCGAGTATCGTCACCTGATAGGCTATTTAAATATTAATTTCCTTTTGTTTCTCCCCCTCTGCACCACCCTGATGTTCTTTTTCTGTTGCCAAAGCTGCGATAATTTTACAACCTCGTTAATGGTTTGCCGTCTAATCAAGCTGGCTGGCCTTGCTGTTCACTGCCGAACTAATCCTCATCACCTATTATACACACCTTTCATTACCATTTGGTATCGTGCAGTTACTTACAGCCATGTAGAAAACCCGGAACGACAACCTCCCATTAAATAGCAATGAGGTTGATGGCCGTACAGTGTGTAATGTCTGCCACGGACTGACCCGAGAGGAATTGCTCTGTTGCACTGTGGAAGGATGAATGTGAGGGGAAAATATATTGATTAATGGCCAGATCATTAACGTCACTGATGTACAGGGGGATCTTGGAGTCCATGTCCTTAACTCCCCTGAAAGTAGCAACACAAGTAGACAGAGTGGAAAAGAAGGCGCAAGGCTTGCTTGCCTTCATTGCTAGGGGCGTCCAGTGCAAGTGTCAGAGGGTCATGAAGGAACTGCAGATGCCTGTTTACACAAAAGTGCACAAAGTGTTAGAGTAACTCAGCGGTCAGGCGGCATCTTTGGAGAACATGGAGAGGTGATGTTTTGGATCGGGACCCTTCTTCAGACTGATGTCCAGCTTGTTGTTGCCGGGGGGAGGGGGGGGGGGCAAGTGGGGAATATTCCAGCACATTCCTGATTTGATCCTTGCAAGTAATGGAAAGGCTTTGGAATGTCGGGAAACACCCGCTGGCTGCTTTTGTAACCACGGTATTTGCAGTAGTTTAGTTTTGAGATACAGCACGGAAACGGGCGCTTCGGGAAACGCGGGAAAGAAATGCTGGCTTCAATCTGAAGATGGGTCTCGACCCGAAACCTCCTTTCCAGAGATGCTGCCTGTCCCGCTGAGTTACTCCAGCATTCTGTGTCTACCTTCGGCCCACCGAGTCTGCGCTGACCAGCGCTCCCCGCACATTAACACTATCGCACACACACTAGGGACAATTTACATTTATACCACGGCAATTAACCTCCAAACCTGTACGTCTTTGGGGTGTGGGAGGAGACTGAAGATCTAGGAGGAGATCCACGTGGTCACGGGGAGAACGTACAAACAAGCACTCGAAGTCTGCCGCGCTGTAAGTCAGCAACTCTAGCGTCGCGCCTCCGTCCCGTTGATCCAGTTGCATTTCTGGTGTTGAACCTGTGTGATTTGGATGGCTGAGGGTGGTTAGGGGGGTATTGATGGCCGGCAGTGGCAAGTCGGGGTGGCATTGAGGGCCAACCGTACCCGGTCAGGATGGCATTGAAAGCTGCTGGTCGCGGTGTTTATTCGTCACACACACATACGAGGTGCGCAGTGAAATGTAAAGTGGCCAATGCTCGCGGACTTGTGCAACAAACAAACCAACAAACTACAAACAGAATGGAACAGAATCGCATGTTCTTTTACATATTACATATTGTGGGAGGAAAGAAACGGGGAAAAAAACAGCAATTTTTTAAAATTGTGGAATGGTCCAGTAAAGTTAGTCCCTGGTGAGATAGGAGTTTACAGTCCTAATGGCCTCTGGGAAAAAGCTCCTTCTCATCCTCTCCGTTCTCCCAGCATGGCAACGGAGGCGTCTGCCTGACCGTAGCAGCTGGAACAGTCCGTTGCCGGGGTGGAAGTGGTCTCCCATGATCTTATTGGCTGTGGAGTTGCACCTTCTGATGTATAGTTCCTGAAGAGGGGCGAGTGAAGTTCCCACAGTGCGTTCGGCCGAACGCATAAGGAGCTGACAGTTGAATCTTGTAGTCAGCATTGTTGCCAATAATGTGTCCTCCTGATCTATTCGACACTTAAAGCAGAATTTTCTGTAAATTCACTTTGTACTATTCGGCCGAACGCACTACTCTCTGCAGAGCCGCCTTCAGGATCGGGATTGTTCCCGATGTTAGGGAAGTCCAGAACTAGGGGTCACCATTTAAGGATAAGGGGGAAGTCTTTTAGGACCGAGATGAGAAAAACGTTTTTCACACAGAGTGGTGAATCTCTGGAATTCTCTGCCACAGAAGGTCATTGAGGCCAGTTCATTGGCTATATTTAAGAGGGAGTTAGATGTGGCCCTAGTGGCTAAGGGGATCAGGGGGTATGGAGAGAAGGTAGGTACGGGATACTGAGTTGGATGATCGGCCATGATCATATTGAATGGTGGTGCAGGCTCGACGGGCCGAATGGCCTGCTCCTGCACCTATTTTCTATGTTTCTATGTTTCTTGTCCTGGGCAGAGCAGTTCCCAAACCGAATAGTGATATTTACTGACAGAATAGATAAACCAGCTGTGAATCTGCAGTCATTAACGCCATTAATGGTCCCACTAAACTGCAACAAATAAGAACCTCATTGTTACATTGCCGGTACAGATGACAATTAAACACTCTTGACTTTTCATTTAGCAAATGCAGAATGACTCATTGTGCCCAGCTCGGTGGCTCTCCTTATGGTCGTATCGAATGTGTTGCCCCGTCGCCTTGTTTCAGTCTGTGCTATTGTTGAGCCTGCTGGAATATTTGATTGGAAAGCACTTCATGGAACTCTGCATCTTACCGAAAGTTGGAAGAAGGTTCAAGAGTGAGATTTTTGGGCATTGAAAGACGAGATAAAATGCAGATGGGTTGCATTTACTGGTGGGCACGGCGATGGCCCCTTGTGTGGCTGTCACCTGTTTCTCTTTGTCCCACAGCGCCAGAGACCCATGTTTGATCCTGACCACAGGTGCTGTCTAAGGTAGACAAAAATGCAGGAGAAACTCAGCGGGTGAGGCAGCATCTATGGAGCGAAGGAATAGGTGACGTTTCGGGTCGAGACCCTTCTTCAGACTGGTGAAGGAATAGGTGACCATTGGGTCTCGACCCGAAACGTCACCTATTCCTTCGCTCCATAGATGCTGCCTCACCCGCTTGTTTCAGCGCTGTATCTCTAAACTAAATTCAAATCCAGCTTCTATCTCCTCAAAACAATTTTGCCTTGTATTATTCTTGCACCTTATCCATGTCCCTTCACTAACAATGTCTGAAGAAGGGTCTCGACCCGAAACATCACCCATTCCTTCTCCCCAGCGATGCTGTCTGTCCCGCTGAGTTACTCCAGCAATTTGTGTCTATCCCTTCATTAACACATTGATTAACTCTCTCCATCCCGTTTCTCTCCACTCTCCGCCCAGCTGGTCTTTCCTCATAGGTAAAATTTTAACCAACCCACATCGTTGCAAGTTTCACATCTTCCCTGTCATGTGGTGACTAAAAATCCTTGCCAACTGATCAGAACTCTACGCTAGAGATTGGGCAGGCTAGACTTTATTTCTTGGAGCTTCGGAGACTGACGGGGATCTTCTAGAGGTGTATACAACCATGAGGAGCGATCTTGTAGAGGTGTGTGCATCATAAGGTGATCAAAAACTACTTGGGATCGATTTTAAATGAGGGGGAAATATTTAAAAGGGATGTGGGGGACAACTTCAGAGGATGGTTTGTATGAGGAACGAGCTGCCAGAAAAAGTGGTTGAGTCTGACACCATAACGTGCAAAAGACATTTGGACAGATACGTGAATAGGGAAGATTTAGAGGACGATTTTAAGAAGGAACTGCAGATGCTGGAAAATTGAAGGTAGACAAAAGTGCTGGAGAAACTCAGCGGGTGCAGCAGCATCAGAGGAGCGAAGGAAATAGGCAAGTTGCACCCACTGAGTTTCTCCAGCACTTTTAGATTTAGAGGAATATGGGTCAAACATGTGAAAATTGATATCTTGGGCAGCAAGGACGAGTTGGGCCGAAGAACCTGCTTCCGAGCTGTACTACTCTTGACTCTGGAGTTTGTTCAGCAAGGATTGTGATAACATGGTTTTTCTGCTGTGCTCCAAATTCAGTGGAATAATTGGGGTGTTTCTGGATTTTGGTTCAGTGTTTATGACAGTTTAGTGGCGGAAGAGCCCACTAAACTTGTCACCAGTGGCACGGCGGTAGAGTTGCTGCCCGGGTTCCATCCTGACTTTGAGTGCTTGTCTGCACGGAGTTTGTACGTTCTCCTCGTGACCCGCGTGGGTTTTCCCCGAGATCTTCAGTTTCCTCCCACACTCCAAATATGTACAGGTTTGTAGGTTAATTGTTTTGGTATAACTGTTTTTAAAAAAAAACTCTGCTAAGGTGTGTAGGAGAGTATTAACGTGTGGGGATCTCCGATCGGTGCGGACCCGGTGGGCCAAGGGGTTTGTTTCAGTGCTGTATCGTAATCTAGTCCTACAGTTAACTTGGTCTGCTCAGCCTAGGGTGCACTCCTAGTGTAGAGTATTTTTACCCCAGAGTTGTTTATCCCCAGAGCCAGCGTGAGTGACAATGGCAGGAGTTGTTGGGGGAGGCAGCCGGGAGCCAGTGAGGTGGCCTTCGTGCACCGTGCTGGGGGGGGGGAGGGAGGGAGGCCTGTGTGAGGCCAAGCACTGTGCAATCTGATCCCTGCATTTTGTCAGCTTTAAAAGAAAACTCCATACTTGAAATAATCGGAGTCTGCAAAAGGGCACAGGCTGAGTGGTGCGAGCAAGCAATCCCTAATATGGACGTGTCACAGATCCTGGCATCCGCTGCCCCCTCTGGTAAGGTTACCTCTCCCAGCCATGTCCAGTTGATAATTCGTCAGTGACAGTCACAGGTGACTTGGGCTGCTGAGCATGTGCTCGCCATTCCTTGCACTACGCCCATGTTACTGGGCTCACCTCTGCTCTATCCCAACTTATAGACTTGGGCAAGAGAGTGAAGCTCTGCAAGACAAAATGCTGGAGAAACTCAGCGGGTGAGGCAGCATCTATGGAGCAAAGAAAATGGACAACGTTTTCCGAGTCCGCAAAAGGGCACAGGCTGAGTGGTGCAAGCAAGCAATCCCTAATATGTCACAGATCCTGGGATCCGCAGCCCCTCTTGCCTATTTCCTTCGCTCCATAGCTTTGGTCCCCTAATTTGAAGAAGGACATTCTTGCTATTGAGGGAGTGCAGCGTAGGTTTACACGGTTAATTCCCAGGATGGCGGGACTGTCATACGCTGAGAGAATGGAGCAGCTGGGCTTGTACACTCTGGAGTTTAGAAGGATGAGAGGGGACCTTATTGAAACATGTAAGATTGTTAAGGGTGCTGGAGGCAGGAAGCTTGTTCCCGATGTTGGGGGAGTCCAGAACCAGGGGCCACAGTTTAAGAATAAGGAGTAAGCCATTTAGAACGGAGGAGACACTTTTTCTCACAGAGAGTTGTGAGTGTGTGGAATTCTCTGCCTCAGAGGGCGGTGGAGGCAGGTTCTCCGGATGCTTTCAAGAGCGAGCTGGATGGGGCTCTTAAAGATAGCGGAGTCAGGGGATATGGGGAAAAGGCAGGAACGGGATACTGATTGGGGATGATCAGCCATGATCACATTGAATGGCGGTGCTGGCTCGAAGGGCCGAATGGCCTACTCCTGCACCTATTGTCTATTGTCATAGATGCTGCCTCACCCGCTGAGTTTCTCCAGCATTTTTGTCTGCCTTCGTTTTTCCAGCATCTGCAGTTCCGTCTTAAACACTGGTGAAGCTCTGACTTGTTTACTGCTCCTTGAATAGTGTGCACCATGGCATAATTATCAACAGTAGTACAAGTAGTGCACCATAGAAAGCACTTTATCAGGATGTATCACAGCTTGCTGTGGAAACAGCTCCATCCAAGACTGCAAGAAATTGCAGCGAATTGTGGACACAGCCCAGGCCATCAGACACCAACCTCCTTTCTATTGACTCAATTTATACCTCGCGCTGCCTCGGCAAGGCCAGCAGAATAATCAAGGACAAGTCGTAGTCTGGCCACTCCCTCTTCTCCCATCGGGCAAAAGGTATAGGTGTGAGAACGCACGCCTCCAGATTCAGGGACAGATTCTTCCCAGCTGTTATCAGAACTATCCTACCACAACTAGAGAACAGTGCTGAACGACTATCTACCTGTTTGGTGACCCTCGGACTATCCTTGTTCGGACTTTGCAGGCTTTACCTGGCACTGAACGTTATCGCGTATCTGTGCACTGTAAATGGCTGGATTGTAATCATGTATTGTCTATCTGCTGACTGAATAACGTGCAACAAAAGCTTTTCACTGTACCTCGGTGACAATAAATTAAACTGAACCTGGTAATCGGAGAGCAATTTTCTAATGGCCTAGGCAACAATCCTATTTGTGTAATGGGGCACTTATTGCGTTGGAAGACATGGGTGTTGGCTTAGAAACATCACCTAGAAACCAGGTGCAGGTGTAGGCCATTCGGCCCTTCGCAGCCAGCACCGCCATTCAATTTGATCATGGCTGATCATCCAAAGTCATTACCCCGTTCTTGACTTCTCCCCATATCCCCTGATTCCGTTAGCCCGATGAGCTACCGTATTTCCCACCCCCTCTTAAAAATAGCGGAGTCGGGGGATATGGGGAGAAGGCAGGAACGGGGTACTGATTGGGGATGATCAGCCATGATCACATTGAATGGCGGTGCTGGCTGGAAGGGCCGAATGGCCTACTCCTGCACCTATTGTCTTTTGTCTATTTTGAGTCGCTAAATTTTGAAAACAGGCTGGCGGGATAAGATGAAGGGTTTGGTTTAGTCCAGGGGTCGGCAACCTGTTTTGCAGAGGGGCCAGGACCCATGTTTGTGAGCGGATGGCGATCTGCAGTTTCCAGATCTCCTGCGTGCCCCAGGACTCTCTGCAGTTCCCAGATCCCTCGCGTCCCCGGGACTATCTGTAGTTCCCAAGTCGCCTGCAAGCTCCGTGGCTGGCTGTAGCACCCAGGTCACCTGCGAGGCCTGGGACTGGCTGCAGTTCCCAGGTCGAGTTGTAGGTTAATTGGCGTGTATAATTGTAAATAGTTCCTAGTGCAGAGGACGGTGCTATTGTATGGGGAGATTGCTGGTCAGCATGGACTCAATGGGCCAAACGGCCTGTTTCCACGTTGTATTTCTAAACTAAACTATTAAAGATCTTAAAATTTAACATTGACATCCCACTGAATTAGCAGAGCTTGTAAAGATTGATATTGTTCCTTTAGTCTCAGGCTTGCATCTGATTTAATGAGTAGTATTCTTAGAGCTGTGCTGCACAGAAGCAAGTCTTTCAGCCATCTTTTCGAGCTGTATATTAAGGAACCGCGCCGTTCGGCCCTCCTCCATTCCAACTAAGTTGGCACACTGACACGAAGTGCTGGAGTAACTCAGCAGGTCAGGCAGCGGGTCTCTGGAGAACATGGATAGGTGACGCTTTGGGTCAGGATCCTTCAGGAGGGTCTGAAGAACTCTACCACTGTGCAGCCCCAATGCATTCTTCATATTCTCCAGAGATGCTGCCTGACCTGCTGAGTCACTCCAGACTGTTATTTATTGTTGTAAACTAGCATGTGCCGTTGTGTGGCATTGTTGGCAGTTTGGGCTCGGCCCATTTCAGGTATTTGGCCCATAGCCTTCTGAACATTCCCTGTTCATAACTCTTCAAATGTCTTTAAAACTGCTGTATAAAGCCCATGTCCCACTGTACGAGGTAATTCACGAGTTCTCCCGAGTTTTCCCCTGATTCGGAGCATGTTCGTAGCGGGTCCGTAGGAGTTCGTGGGTGCCTCGTAGCGGCTCGTAATGCTAACGGTAGGTACTCGGGACTTCCGGTAAACTCGGGACGTTTTTTCATCCATGTATAAAATGTCCACGAGTAACAAAATTGTGACTTTTTACTCGTACGAGCCGCTACAAGACATCCACAAACTCCTAGGGACCCACTACAGACATTCTCCGAGTTTGAATCGGTGGGGGGGGGGGAATCGGGAGAACCCGTGAATTACCTCGCACTGTGGGGCAGGGGTTTAATGCCATTCTGAAAGATCTGCCATTCTGTGTTGCCGTCACCGTGAATGGAAACTTTGGTCATCGAAAATGCCTTGCGTGAAATGCATCCTTGATTCCTGGGCCAACTGTTGGCACGGGGCCATGGGTCCGCCATTCAGTGTTGTGGTCGATGTCAGTCATTAGGACAGTTGCAGAAAATACGCTCCAATGGCTGGCTGGCTTGCTCCATGCTAAATGCGGCATTGTTGTCAGATGAAATGCTATTTGGCTGAGGTTGTACATGTGTGGCTGAGAATGAGCTGCCCTCAGTAGTATCGGCTCGAGGAAGAAATACTTAAGCACCAGGATAATGTGCTCTCCTTGGTCGAACTTTATCACCGCAAGCGTTTGGCAGGCCTTTTGAGATGGAGCATGAACTGTTAGGCTGCGTCGTATGGGCAACTTGAAGTGAGGAGGAATGGTAGCATTCAGTTTGAGGGGGCTGCAATATAAAAGCAAGGACCTAATGTTGTAGCTTTGTGACGCCATGTGGAGTATTGTCATGAGGTCATAAGGGATAGGAGTAGAATTAGTCCATTCGGCCCATCAAGTTTACTCCGCCATTCAATCATGGCTGATCTAGCTCTCCCTCCTAACCCCATTCTCCTGCCTTCTCCCATAACCTCTGACACCTGTACTAATCAAGAATCTATCTATCTCTGCCTTAAAAATATCCACTGTATGGCCTCCACGGCCCTCTGTGGTAAAGAATTCCACAGATTCACTAAATCACATCACCTCTGACTAAAGACATTTCTCCTTATATCCTTGCTAAAAGAACATCCTTTAATTATGAGGCTGTGCCCTCTAGTCCTAGACTCTCCCACCAGTGGAAACATCCTCTCCACGTCGACTCTATCCAAGCCTTTCACTATTCTGTTCTATTGTGGACAGTTTTGGATCTCATATCTGAGGAAGGTTGTGCTGGCTTTGGAAAGGGTTCAGAGTCGGTTTACGACAATGATACCCAGGATGATTGGGTTGACATATGAGGAGCAATTGATGGCTCTGGGACTGTACTCGCCGGAGTTTAGGATGAGGGGAGATCTCACTGAAACTTAGTAAATAATCAAAGATCTAGATAGCGTGGGCATGGAAAGGATGTTTCAAGTAGTGGGAAAGCCTAGAACTAGAGCACACAGCCACTGAATAAAAGGATGTACTTTCAAAATGGAGGTGAGGAATTTATTTTAGCCTTATCCCTCTAAACCATTCCTATCCATGAACCTGTCTAACTGTTGTGATAGTACCTGCCTCAACTACCTCCTAAGGCAGCTTGGTCCATATCCCCACCGCCCTCTGACGGAAAGATTGTCTCAGGTTCCTAATGATTCCTTCCCCTCTCGCAAACTTATGTTCCCTGGTTCTTGATTCCCTGGGTAAAAACCCCTGAGTGTTTACCCTATCTATTCCCTATTAGTTTATTATCACGTGTATCGAGGTGCAGTGAAAAGCTTTTTGTCAGCGGAAAGACTACACATGATTACACTGCACAGATACAGGATAAACTGTTTAATAGCCCTGTCGCACGGTGTGAGTTCATTCCAAGAGCTCTCCCGAGTTTTTAAAAAAAAAAATAAGCACGGAGAATGAACGTGGCGGGTACGTCGGAGCTCGGGGACGTCTCTTAGCGCTAACGGCAAGTAAGCTCGGGAAGACTCGTGAAGATTTTTCAACGTGATGAAAAATGTCCAAGAGAGCCCCAAGTACCGACGAGTGGCCATTACCGTAAATCTCCAAGTTCGAATCGGGAGAGCTCTTGGAATGAACTCGTACCGTGGGACAGGAGTTTAACTCTGAAACCTGTGTCCAGATGTGGTACTCTGAGGGGGGGGGGGGGGGGGGGGGAATGGATACTGATATTCGAAGTGTATGTTGTTCTCTTCCCCTTGTTTGTCCCTCTGTGTAGGTTTTTTTCTCTGTACTTATGGGTTTTTTTCTCTCCCCAGGGGTTTGTGAAAGACGTGCACGAAGATTCCATCTCCATCACATTCGAAAACAAGTGAGTGCCCGCGTGATGACCAGCCCTGACGTCTGCTTGCTCTGGCCGCATGTCTCTGCAGTCAGTAGTTGTTCTCTCGTGAGAAGGCACAAAGCGCTGGAATAACTGGAGAGCTGGAAAGGGTAGAGACCTGAAATGTCAGTCTAAAGAAGGGTTTCTACCCGAAACGTCATCCATTCCTTCTCAGCGGGTGCAGCAGCATCTATGGAGCGAAGGAAATAGACAAACGTTGCCTATCTCCTTCGCTCCATAGATGCTGCTGCACCCGCTGAGTTTCTCTGGCAGTTTTGGCCGCCTTCGATTTTCCAGCATCTGCCGTTCCCTCTTAAACACATCCACTCCTTCTCACCGGCTGAGTTACTCCAGCTTTTTGTTTAAGAAAGAACTGCAGATGCTGGAAAAATCGAAAAATGCTGGAGCACCTCAGCTGGTGAGGTAGCATCTATGGAGCGAAGGAATAGGAGACGTTTCGGGTCTTGGCTGAATCTACAGCTGAGGCCACGTCAGTGGATATTTTTAAGGTGGAGATTGACAGATTCCTGGTTGGTACGGGTGTTGGGGCTATGGGACGAAGGCAGGAGAATGGGGATGAGAGAAAGTTAGATCAGCCATAATTGAATGGCGGAGTAGACTTGATGGGCCGAAAAGCCTTATCCTGCTCCTAGCACTTGTGAACTGATGGGTGCAGCGAGTAACCCATGTCAAGAGAGGTCACTCTGAACATCAGGGAATTGGTCGATTCTCCATTTTTGTCGACTACATTGTATGATTTGTTTTAAGTAAGTACGTTTATTGGCCTAGTATTCACATACAAGGAATTTGCCTTGGTGCTCCGCCCACAAGTAATAACATGACATACAGTGACAGCTACGTTTTGCAGAGAGCATTTTATTTTTCAATGGAGCCAATGGATAGGTGATGTTTTATGGCAGGACCCTGCCTCAGACTCTGAGGAAGTCACCTATCCATTTGCTCCAGAGATGCTGCCCGACCCACAGAGTTACTCCAGCATTTTGTGTCTATCTTTGGACTGCTCCCACTCCTGTGTTAGGTATCTTGTAAATCCATTCTCAAAACACTTGTTGCTTCTTTCTTCAAAAGACAAATCTGGCCAGCCAAGCCTTTGCTCACCCATCCTCCGACTCTGGATAGAGCGGATGTGAAGGGGATGTTTCCACTAGTGGGAGAGTCTAGGACTAGAGGTCACGGCCTCAGAATTAAAGGAACGTTCCTTTAAGGAGGAGGTGGAGGTGGCTTTGCTTAGTTGGGGGGTGGTGAATCTGTGGAACTCGTTGCCACAGAAGGCTGTGGAGACCAAGTCAATGGGTTAGGGTTAGGTTCTTGATTAGTACGGTGTCGGGGGTTCCAGGGAGAAGGCAGGAGAATGGGGTTGAGAGGGAATTAGATCAAACATGATTGAATGGCAGAGTAGACTTGATGGGCCAAATGGCCTAATTCTGATCCTATCACTTATGAACCTCCTGACATGATTCACTGTTTCTATTGTTTGGTAACGATCCTGAAACGTCGCCTATCTCCTTCGCTCCTTAGATGCTGCTGCACCCGCTGAGTTTCTCCAGCTTTTTGTGTAACCCACTGTTTCTATTGTTTGGTAACGATCCTGAAATATCCCATGACGTGTGGTAATGGAAGAGGCTCTCTACATTAAAACATTGTTGCCAGCAACTCTCCCAGTAGCTTTGAGCACCAGGGTACTCTGCTATACAGCACTAGTACTGCCTTGGAGCATGGACAATTTTAAAAACACACTCACCATTGGATCATTTACTAAATTGAAGCATCTAACTAAGAGGTTGCGAGATGAGAGCAGGGCTTTGATCCATAATAAGAGAATCCATGCGCAGGCCGGAACCGGAGACGCTGGTTTACATCGAAGATAGACACAAAATGCTGGAGTAACTCAGGGGGGCAGGCAGCATCTCTGGAGAGAAGGAATGGGTGATGTTAAGAAGGGTCTCAACCCAAAATGCTGTCTGTCCCACTGAGTTATCCCAGCATTTTGCGTCTGGAAGTGAATCCAAGATCTTTGCTCATCTGTTTTAGTGGCAATTCAAGTAAATGCAAAACTGCTCCATTGTAAAATAAAATGCTCTCTGCAAAACGTAACTGTCACTGTATGTCATGTTATTACTTGTGGGCGGAGCACCAAGACTAATTCCTTGTATGTGAATACTAGGCCAATAAACATACATACTTAAAACAAATCATACTATGTAGTCGACAAAAATGGAGAATCGACCAATTCCCTGATGTTCAGAGTGACCTCTCTTGACATCGGTTACTCGCTGCACCCATTTGCCTATTTTCTTCGCTCCATAGATGCTGCCTCACCCGCTGAGTTTCGCCAGCATTTTCGTCCAGCCTGATCATTGATCACCCCCTTTCATACTAGTTCTGTGTGATGCCACTTTCTCATCCCCTCGCTACACACTAGGGGCGATTTACACAGGCCAATCATCCGACAAACCTGCTTGTCTTTGGGATAGACAATAGGTGCAGGAGTGGAGGCCATTCGGCCCTTCGAGCCAGCACCGCCATTCAATGTGATCATGGCTGGTCGTCCCCAATCAGTACCCCGTTCCTGCCTTCTCCCCACATCCCCTGACTCCACTATTTCTAAGAGCCCTATCTAGCTCTCTTGAAAGCCGGCCTCCACCGCCCTCTGAGGCAGAGAATTCCACAGACTCACCACTCTCTGTGAGAAAAAGTGTTTCCACATCTCCATTCTAAATGGCTTACTCCTTATTATTAAACTGTGGCCCCTGGTTCTGGACTCCCCCAACATCGGGAACGTTTCCTGCCTCTATTGTGTCCAAGCCCTTAACAATCTTATATGTTTCAATGAGATTCCCTCTCATCCTTCTTAACTCCAGTGTACAAGTCCAGCCGCTCCATTCTCTCAGCATATGCCAGTCCCGCCATCCCGGGAATTAACCTTGTAAACCTACGCTGCACTCCCTCAATAGCAAGAATGTCCTTCCTCAAATGAGGCGACCAAAACTGCACACAATACTCCAGTTGTGTTCTCACGAGGGCCCTGTACAACTGTGTGGGATGTGGGAGGAAACCTATGCATTCACAGGGAGGACTTGAAAACTCCACACAGACACCCCCCGAGATGAGGATGGGACCCGGGTCTCTGGTGCTGCGAGGCAGAGGCTCTACCAGCTGCTCCTCTGTCACCCAGATCTTGCATTTCCACGCCTCACTTGTATTATTCCTTGGCTAAGCCTTTCTCCGATTTCTCGTTCATTCTAGACCCGTAAGGGCCTTTCCCACTTAGGCGTCATTTACGCATCAAGGGGCGCCCCAGGATTTTGGGCTGTACAAAATCTTCTCGTGCCATCTGCGTGAGGCACAAATGATGCCCAAGTGGGACAGGCCCTTTAGGTGAAACAATTATATGGCAGTCTCTTTCAGCCCAACTCATCTGCACCACCTCAATGCTTAAGTAAGTACGTTTATTGGCCAAGTATTGACAGACAAGGAATTTGCCTTGGTGCTCCACCCACAAGTAACAACATGACATACAGTGACAGTTACGAATGGCTCAGAAAACACTAAACATTAATAATAATCATGATAAAACACCATTGATCAAGCACGTGAACCAACAAAATACCAGATCAAAGGGAGGCTACAGATTTTCGGCTGTTGAGTAGAGCAACTACTCGTGGACAAAAACTGTTTTTGTGTCTGGCTGCGGCAGCTTCGACAGTCCGGAGTCGCCTTCCGGAGGGAAGTGATTCAAAGAGTTTGTGGCCAGGGTGAGAGGGGTCAGAGATGATCTTGCCCGCTCGCTTCCTGGCCCTAGCAGTGTACAGTTATCCAAGCTAAAGCCATTTGCCTCAGTTTGACCCATATCCCTCTAAACCTTTCCTTTCCTTGTATCTGTTCAAATGTATTTTAAATTCAATTAACGCTGCATTTATATCCCTGCATTTCAAGCGCTCAGCACCCTCGGTGTGGAAATACCTACCCCTCTAGTCCCCTTTAAATCTTTCTCCTCTTGCCTTAAACCCCCGCCCTTGTATCAGACTCGTCCACCTATGGAAAAGGCCCCCCCCCCCCCCCCCCCATAATTTTATACGCCTCTGAGGACAGCTAACAACCACCTCCGCTCCAGGGAACATATTCACAATCTGTATAATCTCCCAATAACTCCAAACCTCATGTAGGCATTGTCCTTGTAAATCTTCTCTGCACCCTCTCTAACTTAATTACAATCTATTGCCTGCTGACTAGTGCTCCACAGAATGCAGCCTGGCCAATGCTTTATATAGCTATATCTGGCTGGTCTTTGAAGGCAGATGCCGTATTTAATTCCTCTGCTCAGTCCTTATCTCCACTATAAATTTCTCTTTGTCAGGATCCCAAGCCTTGTTCTTTTTTTGGTCCGTCGAGCATATCGCCTTTGAGTATGTTGCCGGCCTGCTCTCTCGTGGTTTATTTTGTTAAAACAGTTCCTTGGTCCTCTTTTGCTGACTTCTAAAGTGCTCCTAATCCTTCAGGCCACTGCTATTTCCAGCAACTTTGATGCTGCCTCTAATTTTTCTCGCCAGCCTGTGATGCATCACTTCTGTGTGGCTTTTATTTTGCCTAAAATCCACCATTTCAATGCCAATAAACGGCAAAATCACCAGCGGCAATGGTGAAAAGAGGGGTCTGAGGAAGGGTCTTGACCCAAAACATCACCTATTCATTTTTTCCAGAGATGCTGTCTGACCCGCTGACCAGCTATTTGTGTCTTAAGCCCCTGTCCCACTTGTGTGTCCTTGGCACGTGGATTACACGACCTCGTGGTCATGTTGAGGCGCGAAGATTCGCGCGACTTGTTGCGTCCGCACAGCCGTCTGGAGCGCGTGACACAAAATGCAGGAGTAACTCAGCGGGACCGGCAGCATCTCTGGAGAGAAGCAATGGGTGATGTTTCGGGTCAAGACCCTTCTTCAGTCTGAAAGAAGGGTCTTGACCCGATACATCATCCATTCCTTCTCTCCAGAGATGCTGCTGCCAGTCCCGCTGAGTTACTCCAGCATTTTGTGTCTATCTTCAATTTTCTTGGCCCCGCTCTGGGAGTAGGAGTGGGGGCGGATCCGGACCTCAACGGCCGTGAGCCCCAGGCCGAGCTCAACGATCGTTTGCCTGCCTCTGCTGCTGTCGGAAGTGAGACGTTGCGTCGCGCCAGGGTCTTGAGTCTGTCCCACTTTGGCCGTCAGTTACGTGACAGGCCGATGGCGCTCAAAGATTTTGTTCGCTCTAAAATTTCGAAGCGCCGCGTGATACCGCGCACATCTACATACCCCTCGGCGCTTCTCAGTGGGACCAGCCCTGCGCGGCCACACGAAGCCCATGCGCCTCAACGCGACAACGAGGTCGCGTAATTTGCGTGCCAAGGACGCGCAAGTGGGACAGGGCCATTATCTTCTGCCTTGCACTCAACTCTGACCGTTGTGGGGGTGGGGGAGATGTTGACAAGACTGTGATGGATTTGGTCACGAGAATGGACATTTATTGCTGCAAAAGCCTAATATAGATCATCAAAACAAACTAATGAGTCAATCGGGCAAAATGATCTGTCTAGACCTAACTTGCCTTCAAGTGAGAGGTGTTTCCTAATATCTCAGAAGACTGCCCCAATCTGGCATCTAGCCCCCAGCTCCAGGCAACTTGGAGTCTTTTAAACCTCTCGGCGTTCATTCCAGATCTATGTAAATTTGATCTCGTACACAAGAGAAAATGTCCAGATCACTGGCTATTAGTTCAGTTCCTAAACCACTGGGTACCGTTTCAGTTTAGTTTGGAGATACACTGCGGAAACAGGCCCACCGAGTCCACACCAGCCAGCGATCACCGCACGCTAACATTACCTGACACACTTCCTCTTCCTGCGTATGGCGTGCACAGCCTAAAGTTGTGGGACAACTTGTTCTATTTGATTGTGCACGCCAGGTTGCTTGCATTCGTCGAAACTGGGCGGACCACGCGAAGGTTGCAATCTCCCACCCCTGACACACTGGGGACAATTGACAATTTTACCGAGGCCAGTTGGTTAGCCTACAAACCCGCACGTCTTTGGATTGTGGGAGGAAACCGGTGCTCCCAGAGAAAACCCACACAGGTCACAGGGAGAAACTCCGTACGGACAGCACCCGTGGTCAGGATCGATCCCGGGTCTCTGGCGCTGTAAGGCAGCAACTCTACCCCTGCGACACCATGCAACCATTTGTGACTAAACCCTTTTTTTAAATAATATTTTTATTAGAAGCATGTTCATATCATAATTAAAACACATTTTGATATCAATTACATATTGTTAATAGATGGGATTCCAACTATCAAAGTAATAGGGATCCTCATTTATCAATTCTATTTGGGGTTTTTTTATAGATAGGAAGGGAGAAGAGAAAAAAACACACAATAAAAAAGAATAGAATCATTTACCAATAATACAACTTTGGAGATAGGTCTGTAGATTATAAAACATAACTATTCATCTAATCCTGGGTTGAAGCTTCATTCAGGCTTCCAGGCCGGACCAATTAACCCTTTCCAAAAGTCAACAAATGGAGACCATATTCTAGCAAATAATTCTTGTTTGTCAATTAAGACAAGTCTAGTTCTTTCCAAATGTAAGGTCTTCCGACATCTCCATAATCCACATTTTAATTGTGGGTACACAAAATGCTGGAGAAACTCAGCGGGTCCGGCAGAATCTATGGAGCGAAGGAGATGGGCAACGTTTCCCCTTCTTCAGAATTGTGGGGGTTGTTGGACTTTTCCAAAATTTTGATATTAATTTTTTCCCGGTTATTATTTTACAATAAATGACATTTTAAATTTTAAAACAATTCTTGGCTGAGTACTCATATTATCTTTACTGTGCTGAGGTCCTTTTGGTTTGGGTGTATTATTGCCAGGTGTACTGAGGTGCAGTGGTTCAAGAAGGAACTTGGGAAAATCGAAGGTAGACAGAATTGCTGGAGAAACCCAGCAGCATCTGTTCGTTTCAAAGGAAATGGGCAATGTTTCGGGTCAAAACATTGCCTATTTCCTTCGCTCCATAGATGCTGCCGCGCCCGCTGAGTTTCTCCAGCAATTCTGTCGACAGTGAAAAACTTTTGTTTTGAATGCTATCCAAATCAGATCTGATAATACTGTACTTAAATACAATGAAGTCCACCTCCCGTACAGTAGGTAGAGCAAAGGGGAAGATACAGAGTGCAGAATATAGTTCTCAGCATTGTAGCGCACCAGTTCCAGAGACAAAGTCCAGTGTCCGCAATGGGGTAGAGGTGAATCGGACAGAACCCTAACTTATGGAAGGACCGTTCAGAAGCCTGATAACAGAGGGGAAGAAGCTGTCCCTGAGTCTGGTGGTGCGTGCTTTCAAGCTTCTGTACCTGAAACCCATTTAAGCACTAAGTACAGTGCCGTGGAACGTAGAACAGCACAGGAACACAATGTTTGCACCAAACATGATACCATTCAAGTTAACCTAGTCTCATCTACCTGTCCATTCATAGGTTTGTAGTTCTAGAAGCAGAGTCATAGGGTCTCGAAGAAGGGTCTCGAACTAAAACGTCACCTATTCCTTCGCTCCATAGATGCTGCCTCACCCGCTGAGTTTCTCCAGCATTTTTGTCGACCTAAGACCATAAGTGATAGGAGTAGAATTAGGTCATTCGGCCCATCAAGTCTACTCCGCCATTCAATCATGGTTTGTTTAAGAAGGAACTGCAGATGAGACTAGCAGAGGTGCCAAGTGTCCCGGATTCGCCGTATTTTGTCCCGGCGAAATAACCATGTGTTCCGGCAGCCAAACAGCCACCCGAATTAGCCCCCATCACCGGGCCTCCCACCACCCCCACCCAGTGCGCAGGCGCAGACCCGCCGGCAACCTTGCCAAGTGCGCATGTGCCGCACCCGCCCGCCGGCAGCCCGCTGATCTGCACCAGTGCGCAGGCGCATAGCCGCCGGCAACAACCCCAAGTGAGTAGTATGTTACTGAGAGAAATGCATTTACCCCCATTTGTTACGGACAAATGGGTTGAATGTTACTGTGAACTAAATTTAGGGTTGGCATCTCTGGACTAGAACTGCAAATCGAAGGTACATAAAAAATGCTGGAGAAACTCAGCGGGTGCAGCAGCATCTATCGAGCGAAGGAGATGGGCAACGTTTCGGGTCGAAACCCTTCTTCAGACTGATCCATCTTTCCCTCCTAACCCCATTCTATTGCCTTCTCTCTCTCTCCCCCCCCCCCATGACCCCAGACCCATATCCCTCCATCCCATGCACTTCCATGGAGCTATCGAAAAGCCTCTTAAACGCCACTATCGTATCTGCCTCCATCACCACCCCTGGCAATGCGTTCCAGATCCCAAACACTTTGTTTAAAAAAAAAACGCACAAAAATTAGCCCTGCATGTCTGTAAACTTCCCCCTCTCACCTTATAGCTGTGCCCTCTAATGTTGGATACTTCCATTCCGAGGAAAGATTCTGACTGTCTATCCTATTTATGCACCTCATTTTATATACTTCATTCAAGTCTCCCCTCAGCCACCGATGTTCCAGAGAAAACAATCCAAGTTTATCCAACCTTTCCCTGTAGCTGAAACTGTAATCCAAGCAGAATCCCATTTCCCCACAAGTTTAGTTGAGAGGTACAGCGCGGAAACAGGTCCTTCGGCCCACCGAGTCCCCGCTGACTAGCAATCCCCGCACACTAACACTGCCCTACACGCACGCACTCACACACGCACACGGGGAAATGTACAGTCATACCAAGCCGATTAACCTACAGACCTGTACGTCTTTGGAGTGTGGGAAGAAATCTCGGAGAAAACCCACGCAGGGAGCGTACAGACGGCGCCTGTAGTTGGGATGGAACCCGGGTCGCTGTCGGTGGAAGTGCTGTGCCACCGGGCCGCCCCATGTACTATCCGAGGCGACGTTCTGTTTTTGGTGTCGTCTGTTTTGCTTTACCACGATTGCTCTTTCCTTGCCATCCCTCGTGTCTGGCTTCGAAAAATTAGTCGGCGATATCCGGGATCTTATATCAATTGCAGCCCGGCAATAAATCTGATAATTATGTCCTGGCTGCAATGTGGATCTAGCCTGTGCAGGCTAGTTGTTGTGCTGCAGTTTAAGTGACTGGTCGATTAGTTGAGTATTGTGTGTGTGTGTGTGTATATTTGTGTTTGTGTGTGCTTGTGTGTCCTTGTGTGCGTGTATTTGTGTGTGAATTTGTATGTGTAGTTTGTATGTGTGTGTATTTATATGTGTGTATTTGTTTGTGTGTGTGTATTTGTGTGTGTGTGTGTATGTGTATTTGTGTGTGCATGTATTTACGTGTGTGTACATGTGTCTGGTCTGGCGATTCTGTGCATCAAATCCCCGTGATCCAGGTAAAATATCGTGGGATCCTTCCATGGGAAGGGAGGTGGTGGGGACTGAAGTAACCTGGGCGAAACAGTGTAAGGGTTGTACTTTGTACAGTGCTAAATAACCAACTGCTGGTAGCCTTTTGCAGATAGACACAAAATGCTGGAGTAACCATCTATTCAGATCTATCCAGAGACGCTGCCTGTCCGGCTGATTTACTCCAGCATTTTGTGTCTATCTGCAGCCATGTGCAGCTTACTTTGATCATTTGCTGTTTGTTCAAAGGTTACCAGGATGCAATGCTGTCTTTATAAGGCGCTGGTGAGGCCACAATTTGGGATATTGCGAACCGTTTTGGGCCGCTTCTCTTCTAAAGGATGTGCTGGTGTCGGAGAGGGCCCAGCGGAGGTTTACGAGAATGATCCCAAGAAGTCATATGATGAGCGTTCAATGGCCCTTGGTACTCGCTGGAGCCTGTACTCGGGGGGGGGGGGGGGGGGGGGGGAGCTCATTGAAATCTACCAAATAATGAGAGGCCTAGATAGTGTGGATATGGAGAGGATGTTTCCAGTCCAACCCAAGAGGGCACAGCCTCAGAAGAAAAGGATGTATCTTTAGAATGGATAAGAGGATAAAACTCTTTAGTCCGAGGGTGGTGACTCTGTGGAATTCATTGCCACAGAAGCCTGTGGAGGCCAAGTGATTGGGTGTTTTTACAGCTGAGATTGCTAGGTTCTCAATTAGTAAGGGCGTAAAACGGGATAGGAACAGAATTAGGCCGTTCCATCGATGGCTGATCTATTTTCCCCTCTCAACCCCGTTCTGCAGACGCTTCCATCCACGCAGTGAACCATGGCTCAGAATTCCCAGTTTGCTAGGCCGTGTCTGACTCAGCCTCATCAGACTGGGATAAAGAGCAGACTTCTGGCTTTGGTCTTGTTTGGGAAATTGTCAACTGTGTTCCTGGATTTCATCTGGGCCACAGTTGGCTTTGAACTAATTCATGTATTCTGTTAGCCTGACTTTGAAGCGATTAAAGACAGCTTTTTATTGGTTATTCAATCCTGCTGGTCTTGCTTTAATCAGGGCTGAGAGGGGGAAGTGGAGTGTTTTCTGGTGGTCAGTACCTTTAAGAAGGTGCCTTATAACATCAATACCTTGTGCAGGGCCTGTCCCACTGTACGAGGTAATCCAAGAGTTCTCCCGAGTTCTCCCTGATTCGAGCTCGTGTAATAGACAATAGGTGCCATTTGCCCCTCCGAGCCAGCACCACCATTCAATGTGATCATGGCTGAATATCCCCAATCAGTGCCCCGTTCCTGCCTTCTCCTGGCTTACTCCTTATTCTTAAACTGTGGCCCCTGGCTCTGGACTCCCCCAACATCGGGAACACGTTTCCTGCCTCTAGTGTATAATGTACGTAGCGGGTGTGTAGGAGCTCGTACGAGTAACAAGTAACAATTTTTTTTCATCACTTTTTTTACTCGTGGAACTTTTTCACGGTGTTGAAAAAACGTCACGAGTTTACCGTGATTCCAGAGTACCTACTGTTACTCGTACGAGCCGCTGCGAGACATCCACGAGCTCCTACGTACCCGCTACGTATATTACACGAGCTCGAATCAGAGGAGAACTCGGGAGAACTCTTGAATGACCTCCCACAGTGGGGCAGGCCCTTAAGGATCTTTCTCCACCCAGGATAGACTGGAGTGAGAATGAGTTGTCTGCCTTTACAGTGTAGGATTTCCACCTACAAGGGGAAGGAAAGACACGGTAAACTAAAGCTTGCGTTATTCTATGAGCAAGGATGTGCTGGCTTTGGAGAGATTCCTGAGAATCTACGCTTCTTAAATCCATCCAGTGATTTGGCCTCCACTGCCCTCTGTGGCAGGGAATTCCATAAAATCGCAACTCTCTGGGTGAAAAAGTTTTTTTCTCACCCCAGTCTTAAATGACGTCCGCTTTATTCTAAGACTGTGTGGCCCCTGGTTCTGGACTCGCCCAACATTGGGAACATTTTTCCTGCATCTAGCTGGTCCAGTCCTTTTATAATTTAATATGTTTCTATAAGATCCCCCCTCATCCTTCTGAACTCCAGTGAATACAAGCCTAGTCTTTTCAATCTTTCCTCATATGACATGGTTACAGCAGTTCATGGCAGGGAACAGAGGAGGCCACTCTGGGGGAGTGTACACTTCAATAAAGGCTTGAGAGCTGAGGAATTGTCAGCCTGTTCCCTGGAATGTCGTCCCGTCCCCTCAGCTGGAAGCAAGCTGTCTATTGCCCCTCTGTCCTTAACCAGCGAAACGATGCGTGCCCCCCTTTAATTAAACTCCCATGCAAATCCCCTGATGAAAGGAGGTTGGGACTGGGAGAAGTGTTCTTTATGAAGTGCTCTTACCCAACGTGCTCCCGCTGCCCCTTTGTTCACCACTCCGGGAGGGATTTGCCGGGAGTGGGGAATGCTGGAGATAGCTGCCGCCTCCGACAGCTGCCCGCCTTCTAGTCGGCCTCGCAGTCGGTGGGGCTTTTATTTTTGAAAGCTCACCTGTAAGGCAAGACAGTTTCCACCGGCGGTAACCAGCCGGTAAACCACACGTTTAAGAGATCTGTCATCACAATACGGACACACAAAGCTGGAGTAACTCAGCGGGTCAGGCAGCACCTCTGGAGAAAAGGAGTAGGTGACGTTTCGGGTCAAGGCCCTTCTTGACCCAATAGACAATAGGTGCAGGAGTAGGCCATTCGGCCCTTCGAGCCAGCACTGCATTCAATGTGATCATGGCTGATCATCCACAATCAGTACCCCTTTCCTGCCTTCTCCCCATATCCCCTGACTCCGCTATCTTTAAGAGCCCTATCTAGCTCTAGTTCTCCTCCCCTTCCCAGCTCTCCCTCAGCCCACAGTCTCTGCCTCTTCCTTTCTTCTTCCCGACCCCTCCCCCCACCCTCCCAATAAATCTTTGCACTCTCATCTTAAAGCCATGTGCTCCGGTTCATGATTCACGTGCATTGATGGAAAGTATCCAGAGAACCGGCCTCCACCTCCCTCTGAGGCAGAGAATTCCATAGACTCACAGCTCTCTGTGAGGAAAAAGAGTTTTCTCATCTCCGTTCTAATATTTCATAGGAACCTGTCGGGCAAAAGGAATAGATGACTCGAAACGTCATCTAATCCTTTTCTCCAGAGATGCTGCCTGACCCGCTGTGTTACTCCAGCTTTTTGTGTCTGTCTACGGTTTAAACCAGCATCTACTGTACCCTCCTACACATATCTCAACTACCTCCACTGGCAGCATCTACTGTATACCCTCCAACCTCAATGTAGAAAAAGTTGCCCGACAGTTTTCCTATTAAAGTTGCCCGACAGTTTTCCTATCCTGCGGCTCTCGATTCCCCAACTCTGGGTAAAAGTCTCCGTGCATCTACCCGATTAAATCTTGCCTGTTCATCTTGCCCTCTGGTTCAGTGCTCCTTGACTCGGGCATGCGGCATTGCTCTGCCGATGCATAATGCACTCAGAATGCCTGCTACACGTTCTACACTGTAATCGTGTGTGGTCTTTCAGCTGACTGGGTAGCATGCAACAAAAAAGCTTTTCCATGTACCTCGTACACGTGACGGTAAATAAACATTGCATCTATGCGACACAAGTTCAAAGTCATAATAATAATATGAATCTTATATTGTCATTGCGCGAGATTTGGTTTGCAGCTTCCCTCCGATGTCATAACTTAAACAACTAATAACATTTAGATACCCCGAGAAACATTATTTATAAAAAAAACAGAACAGTAAAACGGTATAAAGTGCAACTAAGTTCTTAGCTGGGTCGATGTGCGACGTGACCATCCGAGGGAGACGGTTCATGGGGGTGGGGGGCACTCAGCAGGGCCGGCTCAGAGCCGCGACAGCAATGGGGATGAAGCTGTTCCTGAGTCTGGAGGTGCGGGCGTAGAAGGCCTTGTAACGTCTGCCGGAAGGGAGGAGTTCGAACAGTCTATTACAAGGGTGTGAGGAGTGTTTGTGGATGCTGACGGCCTTCCTGAGGCACCGTGTGTAGTAGATGCCCTCCAGGCCTAGAGCATCTGTGAGGTGCTCTAAGATGTTGAGGATCTGAATCTGATCATCAGGCTATAAGTTTAAGAAAGAACTGCATGCAGATGCTGGGAAAATCGAAGGTAGACAAAAATGCTGGAGGAACTCAGCGGGTGAGGCAGCATCTATGGAGCGAAGGAATAGGTGACGCTTCGGGTCTGAAGAAGGGTCTCGAACCAAAACATCACCTATTCCTTCGCTCCATAGATGCTGCCTCACCCGCTGAGTTTCTCCAGCATTTTTGTCGACCTAAGACCATAAGTGATAGGAGTAAAATTAGGCCATTCGGCCCATCAAGTCTACTCTGCCATTCAATCATGGCTGCTCTATCTCTCCCTCTCAACCCCATTTTCCTGCCTTCTCGCAGTAGCCCCTGACACCCGAACTAATCAAGATTATATCTCTCTCTGCCATAAATATATCCACTGACTTTGCCTCCACAGCCTTCTGTGGCAAAGAATTCCACAGATTCACCAGATTTACCAGATCAACGGAGTCCTTTGAGTACTATTGGGATGGAGGGTGTTATGGGCCTGTCCCACTTGACCGTAATTTGCACCTCATTTACGCGCCATATGTAAAATAGGTCGACGTGTCGTTACACCGCGCGCCAATCACGGGTCAACATGCCGCCTGGTGCGCTTGGCGTCATTAGAATAGCCTGCGGTGCTTGGCGATGCATGGTTACGCAGGGTGACGCGACCGTGCCTCACCACGCGATACATGTGAGATGTCGGGACGGCGATGCGTCAGCGTGCGTACCCGATGCGTCAGCGATGCGTCACGCCGGTGTTGCGCGAGGATTTCATGCGGCGCGAATTCCTGGAGCGCCGCGCTATACCGCGGGCAACTCCGCACTCCTCTACGCCTCTCCGTGTGCCCGTCCCGTGCGTCACCACGCGACGACCACATTTTTGGAGGTTGCGTAAATGGTACACAAATGACGGCCAAGTGGGACACCCAGGCCCTTTAGGATCCTGGATCCCGTTCACATCCCTTGCCTTGTTCCAGGCTCAGCCATAGCTGCTCACGTCGCACTGTTTGTGTGAACGAGAGACTCGCAGTAGACGTTGCGTACCAGGACCTGTGAGCCTTTGGTGGATCCTCGCGCCAACTCCTCGTTCAATGTGCAATTAGTGCGGCAGTGGGTTGAGAATTGGCCAAGTGCCCAACGGCAGAATTTGTTAAGTCACTGGATTTGGATCTGCTAAGAGGCCGGTTAGCTGTGTTGTCTCTCGGGATCAGTGTTAAGACCGAAGCTACTTGCTATTTTTATGGATGGTCTGGACGTCGCTAACGGCTTGGTTGGCAGGTCGGTTCCACAGTAATGGAGGCTGGACTGATCGCAAAACTTCACTGGCGTTTAGAAGGATGAGGGGGGGGGGGGGGGATCAATTATAAAAGGACTGGGCAAGCTAGATGCAGGAAAAATGTTCCCAATGTTGGGCGAGTCCAGAACCAGGGGCCACACACTTAGAATAAAGGGGAGGTCATTTAAGACTGGTGAGAAAAAACCTTTTCACTCAGAGTTGTGAATTTATGGAATTCCCTGCCACAGAGTGCAGTAGAGGCGAAGTCACTGGATGGATTTAAGAGATCGTTAGATAGATCTCCAGCGGCTAGTGGAGTCAAGGGATACGGGGAGAAGGCAGGCACGGGTTATTGATCGGGGACGGTCAGCCATGATCACGTTGAATGGGCGTGCTGGCTCTAAGGGCCGAATGGCCTCCTCCTGCACTTATTTTCTTTGTCAAAATACTGGATTGCCCAGTCAGGGTTGTTGCAGTGAGCGGAGGGCTGTGCGTTCAGGGGGTGAGGGGGGGGGGAGGCTAGAGTGAGTAAGGGGAGTGGAAAATTTGAGGCGGTCGATGTCCCACCGGCAGTTTGAAACGAAAAGATCTAAAGAAGGCAGATGGCCATCAGGGGAAGGTGGATGGCGAAGAGGAGGGGGTCCGTTGGAGACGGGAGAAGGGGTATTCACTGGATTGTGACGACCTTCCCATGGAAGAGGCGGCGAATGCGACGGAAGAGCTGTGCATGGTGGCAGACACTGAACTCATTGAGGTGGGGGCGGAGGGGATGACATCTCGGATCAAGAATGTTTTGTGTGTCATTCCTAGCTGTCTCTGATGTCGTTGTCACTTGCGGGTGGAGCACCAAGGCAAATTCCTTGTATGTGAATACTTTGCCAATAAATGTATTCATTCATTCATTCTGACAGGTCTTGACATTTTGATAGTTTAACATGGTATTCAAATAAGATAATAGACAATAGGTGCAGGAGTAGGCCATCCGGCGCTTCAAACCAGCACCACCATTCAATGTGATCATGGCTGATCATCCACAATCAGTTCCCCGTTCCTGCCTTCTCCCCATATCCCCTGACTCCGCTATCTTTTAAAGCCCTATCTGGCTCTCTCTTGAAAGCATCCAGAGGACCGGCCTCCACCGCCCTCTGAGGCAGAGAATTCCACAAGTCACAGAGACTTGTGTCAGTGGATATATTTGTGTTAATATAGATAGATTCTTGATTAGTACGGGTGTCCGGTAAATCAGCCACAATTGAATAGACGTGATGGGCCGAATGGTCTGTAGCGGAGTCAGGGGATATGGGGAGAAGGCAGGAACGGGGTACTGATTGGGGATGATCAGCCGTGATTACATTGAATGGCGGTGCTGGCTCAGAGGGCCGAATGGCCTACTCCTACACCTATTGTCTATTGCCTTCCTATTACTGATGGGGATAGCAGGAGGTTGCAGGGGTGGGATTGGTCTCAGTGGGTGTTTAGTGGTCGACCAATCGTTTGCCGTTTTGCCGTTAAGATGTCGTCTGTAGCTGACGGCCTGAGTGTCTCCCGGCCGGTCGGTCCGTCATTCACGTGTGCTTCTGCGCTGTCCGCCACACAGGCAAAGTCATTGGCAAGAACGGCAAAGTGATTCAGGAGATTGTGGACAAGTCCGGCGTGGTCAGGGTTCGGATTGAGGCAGAGAATTCCAAAGATTCACAACACAGTGAGAAAAAGTGTTTCCCCGTCTCTGTTCTAAATGGCTTACCCCTTATTCTTAAACTGTGTGGCCCCTGGTTCTTGACTCCCCCAACATGGGGAACATGTTTCCTGCCTCTAGCGTGTCCAAACCCTTCTTCATTCGTGTGGCGTGCACAGCCTAAAGTTGTTGGACAACTTGTTCTATTTGATCTTCCGTTTGTGCACGTCTAATTAATTGCATTGGTCGAAACAGGGCGGACCACGTGAAGGTTGCAATCTCCCACCCTGTCCAAACCCTGAACAATCTTATATGTTTCAATAAGATCCCCTCTCATCCTTCCAAACTCCAGAGTGTATAAGCCCAGCCACCATTCTCTCAGCATATGACTGTCCCACCATCCCGGAAATTAACCGTGTAAACCTACGCTGCACTCCCTCAAAAGCAAATTAGGGGACCAAAACTGCACACAATACTCCAGGTGTGGTCTCACTGGGGCTCTGTACAACTGCAGAAGGACCTCTTTGCTCCTATATTTGATTTTATATATATATGTTATATATATGATCTTGTTATAAAGGCCAACATGCCATTCGCTTTCTTCACTGCCTGCGCACCTGCATGCTTACTTTCATAGACTGATGTACAAGGACCCCCAGATCCCGTTGTACTTCCCCTATTCCCAACTTGGCGCCATTTAGATAGTAATCTGCCTTCCTGTTTTTGCTACCAGTGGATAAGAGGAGGGGCATTAAATTTCATCTGCCCTTCCTCAAATTAGGGGACCAATACTGAACACAATACATAGTAACATAGAAAATAGTTGCAGGAGTAGGCCATTCAGCCCTTCGAGCCTGCACCGGCATTCAATATGATCATGGCTGATCATCCAACTCAGTATCCCGTACCTGCCTTCTCTCCATACCCCCTGATCCCTTTAGCCACAAGGGCCACATCTAACCCCCTCTTAAATATAGCCAACGAACTGGCCTCAACTACCTTCTGTGGCAGAGAATTCCACAGATTCACCACTCTCTGTGTGAAAAATGATTTTCTCATCTCGGTCCTAAAAGACTTCCCCCTTATCCTTAAAATGTGACCCCTTGTTCTGGACTTCCCCTACATCGGGAACAATCTTCCTGCATCTAGCCTGTCCAACCCCTTAAGAATTTTGTAAGTCCCTATAAGATCCCCCCTCAATCTTCTAAACTCCGGGTGTGGTCTCACCAGGGCCCTGTACAACTGCAGAAGGACCTCATTGCTCCGATATGGGCACCTAGTGTCGGAAATGAATGTACTAATTGCGTTCTGTTTGTAGGGAGGGTGGATTGCTGGGGTTGGCCACTCATCCTGCTCCTGCACGTGACATTAAACTAAACTTTATCTGCAGCTGGCAGCCCGAGCGACAGCTCCCCTTCAGCGATGTTCGCCTGCCGCCACCTACCGACTTCAACAAGGAGATCACTGAGGGGGACGAGGTGGAGGTAAGATGGACAGCGAGGTCCCTTTGTTTTTGGTGACGGTATCCGAGGGTTCTGTCACTCCGAGGTGGCTGGTGACTGAGGGCGGCGCGGTGGGCTTGCTGCCTAGTCCCGGGTTCGAAATGTAGAAAGATAGACAATAGGTGCAGGAGGAGGCCATTCGGCCCTTCGAGCCAGCACTGCCATTCATTGTGATCATGGCTGATCGTCCCCAATCAATAACCCGTGCCTGCCTTCTCCCCATATCCCTGGACTCCACTAGCCCCTAGAGCTCTATCTAACTCTCTCTTAAATCCATCCTCCAGCCCTTCTGTTCAATGTGATCATCCAAAACCTGCATCCCGTTCCTGCTTTTTCCACCATATCCACTGAGGAAAAACGGGAAGAAGTTTAGTTAGAAGTCAAAACTGAGAATGAGATAAGGAATGTTTAAGAAGGAACTGCAGATGCTGGAACATCGAAGGTAGACAAAAATGCTGGAGAAGCTCAGTGGGTGCGGCAGCATCTGTGGAGCGAAGGAAATAAGCAAACGTTTCGGGACGAAATCCTTCTTCAGACTAGATAAGGGATCTATTTTGCCTGATGGTAGCTTACATTTCTGATCATTGCTGGGCAAATGACAGCATCTGGGTCGATTCCGAATACGGGTGCTGTCTGTACGGAGTTTGTATGTTCTCCCCGCGACCTGCGTGGGTTTCTTTCCCCCCGAGATCTTTGCTTCCCTCCCGCGCTCCAAAGACGTACAGGTTTGTAGGTTAATTGGCTTGGTATAAATGTAAAATGTGCCAAGTGTGTATAGGGTAGTGTTGGTGTGTGGGGATAGCCGATGGGCAGAATGGCCTGTTTCTGTGCAGTTTCCCTAAACTAAACTATGGAACTATATAGATTACCTCCAATGATTGAGGTGCCTTCCTCCTGTTTCCCGAGTGTCGGGAGCTGGGATTCCCAATGCAGGAAAATATTTCCCAATGTTGGGTGTCCAGAACCAGGGGCCACAGTCCTAGAATAAAGGGGAGGCCATTTAAGACTGAGGTGAGAAAAAACGTTTTCACCCAGAGAGTGTTAAAGAAGGAAATGCAGATGCTGGAGAATCGAGGGTACACAAAAGGCTGGAGAAACTCAGCGGGTGCAGCAGCATCTAAGGAGCGAAGGAGATAGGCGACGTTTCGGGTCGAGACCCTTCTTTAGACGTCGCCTATCGAAACGTCGCCTATCTCTTTCGCTCCTTAGATGCTGCTGCACCCGCTGAGTTTCTCCAGCCTTTTGTGTACCCCCCCTTCACCCAGAGAGTTGTGAATTTATGGAGTTCCCTGCCACGGAGGGCAGTGGAGGCCAAGTCACTGGATGGATTTAAGAGAGAGTTAGATAGAGTTCTAGGGGCTAGTGGAGTCAAGGGATATGGGGAGAAAGCAGGCACGGGTTATTGATAGGGACGATCAGCCATGATCACAACGAATGGCGGTTCTGGCTCGAGGGGCCGAATGGCCTCCTGCACCTATTTTCTATGTTGCCCCACATGTTCAGTGTTTCCTGACTGATCGTCTCAACACGTTCCGTGCAGCGGGCTATTTAAGGGGTTCTGTGCTAACGAGACTCAACGGCGCCCCCACTTGCCCCCCGCCCGCGCCTCCCGTCTTTATGTGACTACCGTTGAACAAGGCATTGAACTGTGATTTTTGACCCCGTTCCAGGTGTATTCGAGAGCCAATGAACATGAGCCCTGTGGATGGTGGATGGCGAGAGTGCGGATGATGAAGGGAGATGTGAGTATGCTTCTGGCCGACGTCCTCCACGAAACCCAGCGGCTTGTGGTCTTTGAGAGCGAAGGCGGCGGTGCAGCGGGTAGTGCGACCGGGATTCGCTTCTGACCTCGGGTGCTGCCTGTGCGGAGCTTGCACGTTCTCCCTGCGACCGCCTGGCTATCCTCCGGGTGCTCTGGTTTCCTCCCTCGTCCCAAAGACAAGTTAATTGGCCCTCTGTAAATTGTCCCCAGTGTGTAGGGAGTGGGGGTAACATGGAACCAGTGTGAACGGGAAGGGAAGCACCGGCTTTCTCCGGGCGCTCCGGTCTCCTCCCACATTCCAAAGACGTACAGGTTTGTAGGTTAATTGGCTTCTGTAACTTATCCTTCGTGTGTAGGATGGTGCTAGTGTTCACTGGTCAGCATGGGCCGAAGGGCCTGTTTCCACTATGCATCTCAAAGTCTATTGATGATCGATGGTCAGCATGGACTCAGTGGGCCAAGGGGCCTGTTTCCAGGCTGTATCTCGAAACTAAAACGTTGCACGGACTCCAAGTAACTCATGGATTCCACTTTTACACATATTCATTAGTCTGTTTTGTCCTTAAATTGGAAAATATGCCGAAATCATATTTAGTAACCATTGTGCTATTCTAATAAATGTCATCAAGAGCAGAAAAGATGAAAAACAATTATTAAAAGTAATTACTATTCTGCTATATGTACATCAGACTATTAAATGTAATATTGTGGGAGCTTGTTCTTTAGTTCGAGGATCAAAATTAGGCCATTGGGCCCATCCAGTCTACTCCACCATTCCATCCTGGCTGATCCATCTTTCCCCCTCAACCCCATTCTCCTGCCTTCTCCCCATAACCCCTGGCACCCGTACTAATTGAGAATCTATCAAACTCCGCCTTAAGAATATCTACTGTCTTAGCCTCCACAGCCTTCTATGGCAATGAACTCCACAGATTCACCACCCTCTGTCTAACGATCAGCCAGGATCACAATGAATGGCGGTGCTGGCTCGAAGGGCCGAATGGCCTCCTCCTATTTTCTATGTTTCTATGACATTCTTCCTCGCATATTGTTCACACAGTATGTACATGTCCATACGTTTTGTGTACACAATGGGGGCGCAGCCAGTATGTTCACCAAGGAAGATCAAAATGCTGGAGTAACTCAACAAGTCGGGCAACTTGTGTCGGAAGGAACTGCAGTCGCTGGTTTAAACCGTCAGAAGCAGTGTCTCGACCCGAAAAGTCACTCATTCGTTCTCTCCAGAGATGCGGCCTGTTCCGCTGGGTTACTCCAGCATTTTGTCCAAGTCAGCCAACATCCCTGGAGAATATGGATGGGTGACGTTTTGGGTTGGCACCCTTCAAATGTTCTTTAGGCCCTGAATGTCACCAGTCCATGTTCTCCAGAGATGCTGCCTGACCCGCTGAGTTACTCCAGCACTTTGGCCTTGATCGACAAGCATCCTCCTTTCCTTGTTTTTACTGTATAATCACAATCTGATTGTAGGTGTCTGCAAAAATTAGGCATAATGATCCATGAAGTATTAAGTACCAGATCCTTAATGAAATAATCTGCTAAGTGCTTTCAGAATATCCTATTGTGCTGTGTGGCTGCAAATGGAGATGCCTGGTCCACCTGGCAGCTTAGTGCCTACAGCTTTTATACGTGGCACGGTGGCTGCCAACTACGGTGGGGCTGTCTGTATACGGGGTTTGTACATTCTCCCCGTGACCGCCTGGGTTTTTTCTGAGGTTTAGTTTAGTTTAGAGATACAACCCTTCGACCCACCGGGTCGGCTCCGACCAGCGATGCCCGTATATTCACAAGGGCCTGTCCCACTTTCACGACCTAATTCGCGGCCTTTTTTACTCGTGGACATTTTTCATCGGGCTAGAAAAACGGCCCGACCTACTCGATGCCGCAAGTACCTACGACTAGCATCACGGCCTGCCTACGACCTCGTGACGACCATGCTGCGAGTGTGTCGAGGGCGTGAAAGTGGGACAGGCCCTTGACACTGTCCAACACCGACTCGGAACAATTTTTTTTTTTTTTTTTTTTCTTTTAACATTTACCAAGCCAATTAACCTACAAATCTGTACGTCTTCGGAGTGTGGGAGGAAACCGAAGATCTCGGAGAAAACCCTCGCAGGTCACGGGGAGAACGTGCAAACTCCATTCAGGCATCGCCCGTAGTCGGGATCAAACCCGGGTCTCTGGCGCTGCCAGGCAGCAGCTCTACCGCTGCGCCACCGGGATCGTTGGTTTCCTCCCACACACCAAAGACGTACAGGTTGCTAGGTTAATTGGCTTGGCGTAAGTGTAAATTGTGTGTGTCGGGTAGTGTTAGTGTGCGGGGATCGCTGGGCCGATGTGTCTGTTTCCGCGCTGTATCTCTAAACTAAATTGAGGGATGGAAATTTACAGGCCAATTGTAATTAGAAACATAGAACATAGGTGCAGGAGGAGGCCATTCGGCCCTTTGAGCCAGCACTGCCATTCATTGTGCTCATCCCCTATCAATAACCCGTGCCTGCCTGCCTTCTCCCCATATCCCTTGACTCCACCAGCCCCTAGAGCTCTATCCAACTCTCTCCTAAATCCATCCAGTGACTTGGCCTCCACTGCCCTCTGTGGCAGGGAATTCCACAAATTCATAACTCTCTGGGTGAAAAAGTTTTTTCTCACCTCAGTCTTAAATGACCTCCCCTTTATTCTAAGACTGTGGCCCCTGGCTCTGGATTCTCCCCATATTGGGAAGATTTTTCCTGCATCTAGCTTGACCAGTCCTTTTATAATTGTATATGTTTCCATAAGATCCTCCCCTCATCCTTCTAGACTCCAGTGAATAAAAGCCCAGTCTTTTCAATCTTTCCTCATATAACAGTCCCGCCATCCCAGGGATCAATCTGGTGAGCCTACGCTGCACTGCCTCAATCACAAGGATGTCCTTCCTCAAATACGGAGACCGGCGGGTTGCATGTGTCCCCACTGTTTAGAGGTTTGGTAAAGATTCCAGTGTCATAAGATCGTAAGTGCATAGGAGCAGAGTGAGGCCATTCGCACCATCAAGTCTACTCCGCCATTCAATCATGGCTGATCGATCTCCCTTTCCTAACCCCATTCTTCTGCCTTCTCCCCTTTAACCTCTGACACCTCTTGTCTTCTCCAGTTTTACGTCATAGAATATGCTGCCTGTGATGCAACGTACAATGAAATAGTCACCATGGAGAGACTTCGTCCCGTCAACCCTAACAAGACTGCCACTAAGAACCTATTCCAGAAACACACCATCCCTGTGCCGGAAGACCTTAAGGAAGCGTGAGTCCTGTTTGGGGAAAATTGAAACCGGTTCATCCTTGTGGGCCTGTCCCGCTAATGGCCCTGTCCCACGATACGAGTTCATTCCAAGAGCTCTCCCGAGTTTAAAAACAACCAAACTCGTGGGGTAAGCACGGAGAATGAACATAGCGGGGACGTCGGAGCTCGGGGACGTCTCTTAGCGGCTCGAAACGCTAACGGCAGGTGCTCGGGAAGACTCGCTAACGGCAGGTAAGCTCGGGAAGACTCGTGAAGATTTTTCAAACGTGTTGAAAAATGTCCACGAGAGCCCCGAGTACCGACGAGCGGCCGTTACCGTAACTCTCCGAGTTCGAATCAAGGGGGGAGATAAAGTGACAAGTTCATGCGGTTGCAAGGGAAAGAAGAGCGGGTGGGAAGGGCCGAATCGACCAGGGAGTTACGGAGGGAGCGGTCCCTGTGGAAAGCAGACGGGGGGAGATGGGAAGATGTGGCAAGCGGTGGGATCACGTTGGAGGTGGCGAAAATGTCTGAGGATTATTTGTTGCGTGTGACGGCTGGTCAGGTGGAAGGTGAGGACAAGGGGGACTCTGCCCTTGTTACGAGTTGGGGGGGGGTGGGGGGTGAGAGCAGAGTCACGGGGTATAGATTGCGACAGGTACATGAATAGGACTGGTTTAAAGGGATGTGGGCCAAGCACAGGCAGGTGGGACTAGTGCAGATGGTCGGCATGGGCTAGTTGGGCCAAAGGGCCTGTTTCTACACTGCTTGACTGAGTATTGCATGAACTCTGTGATGCAGAGATCAGTTGACAACTGTGGGAATGGTTATATTTTTGTTCCTAATTACACTTATTTTCGTTCCCTTCACCCGCCTCCCCAACCATTCTGTTTGCTTTTACAGCTGTGCAAATGAGAATGCTCACAAAGACTTCAAGAAAGCCGTTGGCGCGCACTCCATTACGTTCAATGCCACCAGCAACGAGCTGGTCCTGCTGGTAAGAGCACGTTGTATTAATACCGCTGCCAACAGCTGGCCTGCCGACCGGCTCAACGGATGGACGGTTTCTGTGGCCACCCCAGCGTCTGCTGGGACGCTTAGAAAACGAGCTCGAGGTTTTACATTGACACGGTGTTTATGCATCGGTGCGTAGGCGGGACAGTCTGGCATCGGTCGAGCTGCTGCCTCACAGCGCCAGAGACCCGGGCTCCATCCTGACATTCCCCCAATGACCGCGTGGGTCTGAAGAAGGGCTTCGGCCCGAAATGTTGCCCATTTCCTTCGCTCCATAGATGCTGCCTCACCCGCTGAGTTTCTCCAGCGCTTTTGTCTACCCTCGATTTTCCAGCATCTGTAGTTAGAAACATAGAAAATGGGTGCAGGAGGAGGCCATTCGGCCCTACGAGCCAGCACCGCCATTCATTGTGATCATGGCTGATCGTCCCCAATCAATAACCCGTGCCTGCCTTCTCGGGGCTAGTGGAGTCATATCCCTTGACTCCACCAGCCCCGAGAGCTCTATCTAACTCACTCTTAAATCCATCCAGTGACTTGGCCTCCACTGCCCTCTGTGGCAGGGAATTCCACAAATTCACAACTCTCTGGGTGAGAAAGTTTTTTCTCACCTCAGTCTTAAATGACCTCCCCTTTATTCTAAGACTGTGTGTGGCCCCTGGTTCTGGACGCACCCAACATTAGGAACATTTTTCCTGCATCTAGCTTGTCCAGTCCTTTTATAATTTTATATGTTTCTATAAGATCCCCCCCCCCCCCTCATCCTTCTAAACTCCAGCGAATGCAAGCCTAGTCTTTTCAATCTTTCCTCATATGACAGCCCCGCCATCCCAGGGATCAATCTGGTGAACCTACGCTGCACTGCCTCAATCGCAAGGATGTCCAAGGATGCGTTCCTTCTTAAATACGTGGGTTTTATCTCCGGGTGTTATCTCTGGTTTCCTCCCACAATCCAAAGAATGTGCAGGTTTGGAGGTGAATTAGCGCCTGCAAATTGTCCCTGGTGTGTAGGTAGGACAGTGCTCGTGTACAGGGCCTTTGCTGGTTGGCGTGACGTGCATGGGGTTTTCTCTGAGATCCTCGGCTTGCTCCCACACCCCAAAGACCTGCAGCTCTGTAGGCTAATTGGCTTTGGCGTAAATGTACATTGCCCTGAGTGTGTGCAGGATAGTGTCAGTGTGCGGGGATCGCTGGTTGATGTGGACGCGGTGAGCCGAGTCGGGCCTGTGTGTCCGTGCTGTGCCTCTAAACTAAACCGATGCCCTCGTACGCTCTCTTGCAGTCCATAAACGAGTCGACGGTGAAGCGTGCGGGCCTGCTGAGTGACATGCACTTCCGCAGTATCCGGACCAAGCTGATGCTAATGTCCCGGAATGAGGAGGCGACGAAACACCTCGAGGTGAGTTCATGAGATCTGGGAGCAGAATTGGACACGGACATTGTGGGCTGAAGGGCCTGTTCCTGCGCTGTTCTGTTCTAGATACTCCATGGTGTGCCCTCATGAACACGTTAGTACCTGCACTTTGGTCAACGAGAGTTGTTTTTAAATGTGCTATAGAAATAAAAGTGCCTTGACTTGACTTTGGGTTTCTAGTTTTGAGGAACTGAACAACTTGGTGGTGCAGCGGGTAGTGCTGCTGCCTCAACCTGTTAGAGACTCCAGCTCGGTCCTGACCTCGGGTCTGTCAGAGTCAAGTCAAAAGAGTTTATCGTCATGTGTCCCAGACACAGGACAATGAAATTCTTTCTTTGCATAACACAGCAGAACATAGTAGCCATTGACTACAATTATATACGTAGATACACACATGACTGAATAAATTGATAAAGTGCTAATAACAGATGGACGGGCATTAATGTTCAGCGTTTTGTTCGAGCCAGGTTTAATAGCCTGATGGCTGAGGGGAAGTAGCTATTCCTGAACCGGGTCGTTGCAGTTCTCAGGCTCCTGTACTTTCTACCTGAAGGTAGCGGGGAGATGAGTGTGTGGCCAGGATGGTGTGGGTCCTTGATGATGCTGCCGGCCTTTTTGAGGCAGCGACTGTGATGGATCCCCTCGATGGAAGGGAGGTCAGAGCCGATGATGGACTGGGCAGTGTTTACTACTTTTTGTAGTCTTTTCCTCTCCAGGGCGCTCAAGTTGCCCAACCAAGCCCCGATGCAACCGGTCAGCAAGCTCTCTACTGTGCACCTGTAGAAGTTAGAGAGAGTCCTCCTCGACAGACTGACTCTCCGTAATCTTCTCAGGAAGTAGAGGCGCTGATGAGCTTTCTTAATAATTGCATCTGTGTTCTCGGACCGGGAAAGATCTTCACATACGTGCACGCCCAGGAATTTGAAGCTTTTGACCCTTTCAACCATCGACCCGTTGATATAAACGGGACTGTGGGTCCCCATCCTACCCCTTCCAAAGTCCACACTCCTTCCAAAGTCTGTGTGGAGTTTGCACGTCCTCCCTGTGACCGCGTGGGTTTCCTCCGGGCTTTCCCCACATCCCAAAGACGTGCGGTTTCTCGATGAATTGGCCCGATGGGCCGAATGGCCTACTCCTGCACCTATTGTCTATAGTCTATTGTCAATTGCAGAGTGGATGCAATCGTGGGATACCATAGAACTAGTGTGTGAACGGGTCGGCGTGGGCTGAAGGGCCTGTTTCCGTGCTGTACCTGTGAACTAAATGAACTGGTGTCAGCAGGTAATCTCAATGGTCAGCATGGGCTCAGTGGGCCGAAGGGCCTGTTTCCATGTTTCATCTGTGAACTAATCAAGAACTAGTATGAGCAGGTGATCAGTGGTCAGCATGGACTCGGTGGGCAGAAGGGCCTCTTCCCATGCTGTATCTGTGAACTAAACAAGAACCAAGGGAAGCTGGTGATCGATGGTCAGCATGGACTCAGTGGGCCGAAGGGCCTCTTTCCATGCTGTATCTGTGAACTAAACAAGAACTAGTGTGAGCAGGTGATCAGTGGTCCATGGGCTCGGTGGGCCGAAGGGCCTCTTTCCATCCTGTTTCTCTGAACTAGATTTGTGTTGGGCGCAGACGTTGTGGGCCGGAGGGCCTGTTCCCGCGCGGTGCTGTTCCACGTTGTGCGGACCGGCCCGCGACAGAGTCGAGCGTTTACGGTTTCCCCCTCCCCGCAGACCACCAAGCAGCTGGCGGCCGCCTTCCAAGAGGAGTTCAGCGTGCGCGAGGACTTGATGGGCCTGGCCATCGGGACGCACGGCGCCAACATTCAGCAGGCCAGGAAAGTCCCCGGGGTGACGGCCATCGAACTAGACGAGGACACTTGCACCTTCCGGATCTACGGAGAGGTGAGCACACGGTGTCAGTTCATCGCCACGTGTACAAAGGACATTTATGCCCCTGTCCCACTTAGGAAACCTGAACGGAAACCTCTGGAGACTCTACGCCCCGCCCAAGGTTTCCGTGCGGTTCCCGGAGGTTTTTGTCAGTCTCCCTAATGGTCGAAACTGACAAAAACCTCCGGAACCGCACGGAAACCTTGGGTGGGGCACAAAGTCTCCAGAGGTTTCCGTTCAGGTTTCCTAAGTGGGACAGGGGCATTAGCATGCAGGTACAGCAGGCAGTGAAGAAAGCAAATGGCATGTTGGCCTTTATAACAAGAGGAATCAAATATAGGAGCAAAGAGCAGTTGTACAGAGCCCTAGTGAGACCACACCTGTTTGCAGTTTTGGTCCCCTAACTAACTTGAGGAAGGACATTCTTGCTATTGAGGGAGTGCAGCGTAGGTTTACAAGGTTAATTCCTGATATGGCGGGGCTGCCATATGCTGAGAGAATGGAGCGGCTGGGCTTGTACACTCTGGAGTTTAGAAGGATGAGGGAATCTCATTGAAACATATAAGACTGTTAAGGGTCTGGACACGCTAGACGCAGGAAACATATTACTGATGTTGGGGGAGTCCAGAACCAGGGACCACAGTTTAAGAATAAGGAGTAAGCCATTTAGAATGGAGACGAGGAAACACTTTTTCTCACAGAGCGGTGAGTCTGTGGAATTCTCTGCCTCAGAGGCGGTGGAGGCAGGTTCTCTGGATGCTATCAAGAGAGAGCTAGATAGGGCTCTTAAAGATAGCGGAGTCAGGGGATATGGGGAGAAGGCAGGAACAGGGTACTGATTGGGGATGATCAGCCATGATCACATTTAACAAGCACTGGATAATGCTTCAATTTATCTTCCCTTTCTCTCCAGACGCCAGTAGCAGTGAAACAGGCCAGAGTCTACCTAGAATTCTCCGAAAGCTCTGTCCAAGTTCCACGCAGCCTGGTGGGTAAGTGATGCTCAAACCCTCTTCACTGACTCCATCTCAGCAGTCGCTTCAGGAGGTTTCCACTCGTGGGAGAGTCTCGGACCAGAGGTCGCAGCCTCAGAATTAAACTACGTTCTTCCAGGAAGGAGATGAAGAGATATTTATTTAAGTCTGCGGGTGGTGGATCTGTGGAATGTGTGGAATTCTTTGCCACAGAAGGCTGTGGAGACAATAGACAATAGGTGCAGGAGTAGGCCATTTGGCCCTTCGAGCCAGCACCGCCATTCAATGTGATCATGGCTGATCATCCCCAATCAGTACCCCGTTCCTGCCTTCTCCCCATATCCCCTGACTCCGCTATCTTTAAGAGCCCTATCTAGCTCTCTCTTGAAAGCATCCAGAGAACCGGCCTCCACCGCCCTCTGAGGCAGAGAATTCCACAAGTCACAGAGACTTGTGTCAGTGGATATATTTGTGTTAATATAGATAGATTCTTGATTAGAACGGGTGTCCGGTAAATCAGCCACAATTGAATAGACGTGATGGGCCGAATGGTCTGTAGCGGAGTCAGGGGGTATGGGGAGAAGGCAGGAACGGGGTACTGATTGGGGATGATCAGCCATGATCACATTGAATGGCGGTTCTGGCTCAGAGGGTCGAATGGCCTCTACTCCTACACCTATTGTCTATTGCCTTCCTATTACTGATGGGGATAGCAGGAGGTTGCAGGGGTGGGATTGGTCTCAGTGGGTGTTTAGTGGTCGACCAATCGTTTGCCGTTTTGCCGTTAAGATGTCGTCTGTAGCTGACGGCCTGAGTGTCTCCCGGCCGGTCGGTCCGTCATTCACGTGTGTTCTGCGCTGTCCGCCACACAGGCAAAGTCATTGGCAAGAACGGCAAAGTGATTCAGGAGATTGTGGACAAATCCGGCGTGGTCAGGGTTCGGATTGAAGGCGACAACGATAAGAAGCTCCCCCGGGAGGAGGTGAGTACGTGGTCTCGTGGAATCCCCGCAAATATCCCCCCACCACCCCCCCACCACCGTGGTTCACACACGAAGGCAGCATCAGCTCATTAGTGATAGGAGCAGAATGAGGCCATCGTCTATTTCTAATCAATCCCATTCTCCCGCCTCCCCCCCCCCCCCCACCCGTACTAAACAAGAATATTTCTATCTATATATATATATTTATATATATAGATAGAAATATTCTTGTTTAGTACGCAAATCCAATTACAAGAAATCTAATTACAAGGCAGAAGTGGTCAAGATGAGAGTTTTGATTTTATATATATTTATATATTTATATATATATATAACCAAAACTCTCATCTTGACCACTTCTGCCTTGTAATTAGATTTCTTGTAATTAGATTTGCGCAAAAACGATCCCGCACAGTGCTACGGTTTTTCCGTCACCTTACCATTCTCCTCTGCTGCAAGTCAAATAAGTTTTGTTCCGATCGGTGAAGTAGTATAAAAGTTATGAAGGTTCCCCCTCCCACACACACGCACCGGCCCCCCTCCCCCCCCACACACCGGCCACCCCCCCCCCACACCGGCCCCCCTCCCCCCCCCACACCGGCCACCCCTCCCCCCACAACCGCCCCCCCCCTCCCCCCCCCCACACCGGCCCCCCTCCCCCACACTGGCCCCCCTCCCCCCCCACACCGGCCACCCCTCCCCCCACACCGGCCCCCCTCCCCCCCCACACCGGCCCCCCCCCTCCCCCCCACACCGGCCCCCCCTCCCCCCACACCGGCCACCCCCTCCCCCCACACCGGCCCCCCTCCACCCCCCACACCGGCCCCCCTCCCCCCCCCACCACCGGCCACCCCTCCCCCCACACCGGACCCCCTCCCCCCACACCAGCCCCCGCCCCCACACCGGTGCGAGACAGCAGCTCATCCGTGCGCCTGCCTCTGTTGTTTTTGCAGGGAATGGTTCCGTTCACCTTCGTTGGCACCAAGGAGAATCTGGTCAATGCCCAAGTGCTCCTGGAGTACCACCTCTCCTACCTAACGGTAATTGCTCTACTTTACATTTTAACATCTATACATCTATGGAGCGAAGGAAATAGGCAACGCAACGTTTCAGGCCGAAACCCAAAGGAAATAGGCAACGTTTCGGGTCGAAACCCGAAGGCACAAAGCGCTGGAATAATTGGAGAGCTGGAAAGGGTAGAGAGAATAGACACAAAAAATCTTGTGTAACTCAGCGGGACGGGCAGCATCTCTGGAGAGAAGAAGGGTCTCGACCTGAAATGTCAGTCTAAAGAAGGGTTTCTACCCGGAACGTCATCCATTCCTTCTCAGCGGGAGCGGCAGCATCTATGGAGCGAAGGAAATAGACAAACGTTGCCTATCTCCTTCGCTCCATAGATGCTGCTGCACCCGCCGAGTTTCTCTGGCAGTTTTGTCCGCCTTCGATTTTCCAGCATCTGCAGTTCCTTCTTAATCAATTTTACAACTAACTGGAGCCAATTGGCCTACAAACGCCCGCCTTTGGAGGTGAGCGGAAAGCGGAGCGCCCGGGGAGAATCCGCTTGGTTGCGGGGAGAACGTGCGAGCCAGGATCGAAGCCGGTTCTCTGGCGCCACGAGGCCGCAACTGTGCCGCCCGCGTTGTGTGGCGGCGATGGGACGGGGACAGTGAGGGTGGCAGTGCAGGGGAGGGGCTGAGGGGATTTCTGCCTCTGGAGTACTGCGTACAGTTTTGCTCTCCTAATTTGAGGAAGGGCATCCTTGTGATTGAGGCAGTGCAGCGTAGGTTCACCAGATTGATCCACCCGCTGCCGCCCTAAGTGATCCTGCGTGCGGCACTGGTTCCCACTGTGTCCAGAGACTGCGAGTGTGTCGGTATCGGGGGTGGGGACAGGAGCCCCACTTCCACTCTGTAGTGTCTTTGGGTGTTTGGAACTGACTTGAAAGAACACTCGGATACAGGAGTAAACTAGCAAGCTTCTTTATTCCAGGACACCACCTTGAGTCTCTCCCAGCGCACGTGTCCCCTCGCACAAGGCATAACATATGCTAATGATATCACATACATCACACTGCTCCCCCTTTAACTTGGAGGCAGGTAACACCATTTACATTATATACATTACACACTCCACATGCGACGCTCGTTAATTTAATGCCTGCCATTTGCTTGCTTGCCTGCCCCGGGATGCGTTTCCAAGCTCATCACTTGTGCGTCTATATTCGACTAGATGTCGCGACCCCTGGCAGTGGTCCCGGGGGGGGGGTGGAATGTCTGGGCCGGCCCGGCCCGGTGGGAGAGGGCACTGCTCCTGCGAGAGGCCACATCTCCCCTTGATAGCCAGCCGCAGGCACGCGCAGCCTTCTGTCACCGTCCGCAAAGGCAGAGACTTTTTTTTAAAATCCGTTCAGCTGCTCTTGTAGATCAGCGGCCTGCTAACGCCCCTCTCCCTCCCTCCCAGTAAGTTGCTGGCACCTGGAAATTCCTGGGTTGCCTTTCACCAGCAGGGTTAGCTCGATCTTTAATTCTTAAGGGTTTTGGACAGGCTAGATGCAGGAAGATTGTTCCCGATGTTGGGGAAGTCCACAACAAGGGGTCACAGCTTAAGGATAAGGGGGAAGTCTTTTAGGACCGAGATGAGAAAAAGAAAATTCACACAGAGAGTGGTGAATCTGTGGAATTCCCTGCCACAGAAAGTAGTTGAGGCCAGTTCATTGGCTATATTTAAGACAGAGTTAGATGTGGCTAAAGGGATCGGGGGTATGGGGAGAAGGCAGGTACGGGATACTGAGTTGGATGATCAGCCGTGATCATATTGAATGGCGGTGCAGGCTCGAAGGGCCGAATGGCCTCCTCCCGCACCTATTTTCTATGTTTCTATTCTCCAGTCTGCAAGGTTCTCCTTCCTCGGGGATGAATTCTAGCCTGGATTTCGTCACAACAGCAGTGAGGAGGTCTATTGCAGCATCTCTCAGCTGTTTGCCACCCCCCCCCCCCCCCTCCTCATGGCCGCATGGAATATGGCAACCGTGACCACCAGCCACCCCGGTCGCAACTTAGCTGCAACGGTGCCCTCTGCAGGCCGTCCCTTCCAACAGCAACCTCGCAGCAAGTTAACGTGCCTCCGAAACTACAACAATACCATGCAAAAAGCTGGAGAAACTCAGCGGGTGCAGCAGCATCTAAGGAGCGAAGGAGATAGGCGACGTTTCGGGTCGAGACCCTTCTTCAGACTGGTCAGGGATCAGGGAAACGAGAGATATAGACGGTGATGTGGAGAGATAAAGAACAATGAATGAAAGAGATGCAAAAAAGTATCGATGATAAAGGGAACAAGCCATTGTAAGCTGTTTGTGGTGTGAAAATGAGAAGCTAGTGCGACTAGGGTGGGGGAGAGATAGAGAGAGAGAGGGAATGCCAGGGCCCGAGGGCTGAGGGAGAGGTGGGAAGGGGAGGAGACAGCAAGGGTTAACAGAATTGAGAAAATTCAATGTTCAAGCCCAGAGGATGCAGACTCCCCAAGCGGAATATGAGGTGCTGTTCCTCCAACTTGCGGTGCATATCTTTCATTCATTGTTCTTTATCACTCCACATCACCGTCTATATCTCTCGTTTCCCTGATCCCTGACCAGTCTGAAGAAGGGTCTCGACCCGAAACGTCGCCTATCTCCTTCGCTCCTTAGATGCTGCTGCACCCGCTGAGTTTCTCCAGCTTTTTGTGTAACCCTCGATTCTCCAGCATCTGCAGTTCCTTCTTTAACAATACAATGCAATCAGTTTTATTCATCACTTGCACATAAAGTGCAAGTGAAATGAATTTGCCAGCAGCGGTACAGTGAGAAAGGCCACACACTACACAAACATCCAGCACAGCATTCATCACCGCGGTGGAAGGCACAAAAACCTGACCAGTCCTCCTCCATTTCCCCCCATGCGGGCATCCAGATGAGTGAAAAGCAACCTCGGACTGCGCGTCAGCCTGCATGGGACGGACACTTTCCCTCACCGGCGATTGACTGCAGTGTTGCTGCATCAGTTCATCTGCTGCAAGGGTAAAGCCTCCTGGGGAGACAAAATGTGCTGGAGAAACTCAGCGGGGCGAGGCAGCATCTGTGGAGCGAAGGAATAGGTGACGTTTGTAGAGTTGCTGCCGGAGACCCGGGTTCCATCCCGACTATGGGCGCTGTCTGTACGGAGTTTGCACGTTCTCCCCGTGACCTGCGTGGGTTTTCTCCCAGTTCTTCGGTTTCCTCCCACACGCCAAAGACGTGAGGGTTTGCAGGTTAATTGTGACAATAAAGTTTTTCAATCCACGCTGTGGGCCCAGTGTGGTTAAACAAATTGTTTTAATCTGCTCTCTCTCCCCCGCCCTCTCTCTCCTCTCCTCTCCCCTCCCTCCCCTCTCTCTCCCCCTCTCACCCTCTCTCCCCCCCCCCCTCCTCTCCCCCCTCTCTCCCCCCTCCCCTCTCCCCTCTCTCCCCCTCTCCTCTCCCCCCTCCCTCTCCCCCCTCCCTCTCTCCTCCCCCTCCTCCCTCTCTCCCCCCTCCCCCCTCTCTCCCCCTCTCTCCCCTCCCTCTCTCCCCCCCTCCTCTCCCCCCTCCCTCTCTCTCCCCCTCCCCCCCTCTCTCTCTCCCCTCCCCCCTCCCTCTCTCTCCCCCCTCCTCCCCTCTCCCCCCTCCCCCTCCCTCTCTCTCCCCCCCCTCCCCCTCTCTCTCTCCCCCCCCTCCTCTCTCCTCCCTCCCTCCCTCTCTCCCCCTCCTCTCTCTCCCCCTCCCTCTCTCCCTCTCTCCCCCCTCCCTCTCTCCCCCTCCCTCCGCCCTCTCTCCCCCTCCTCTCTCCCCCCTCCCTCTCTCCCCCCTCCCTCTCTCCCCCACCCCTCTCCTCTCTCTCCCCCCTCCCTCTCTCTCCCCCTCCCTCTCTCCCCCTCTCTCTCACCTCACCCCCCTCCCTCTCTCTCTCCCTCTCTCCCCCTCTCTCCCCCTCCCCCCCTCTCTCTCCCCTCTCTCTCCCCCTCCCTCTCTCTCCCCCCTCTCTCATCCCCCCCCCTCCCCCCTCCCTCTCATCCCCCCTCCCTCTCTCCCCTCCCTCACCTCCCCTCTCTCACTCCCCCTCCCCCTCGCCTCCCTCCTCCCCTCCCTCCTCCCCCCTCCCTCATCTCACCCCCTCCCCTCTCTCCCCCCACTCCCCTCTCCCTCCCCCTCCCCCCTCTCTCTCCCCCCTCCCCCTCCCCCCCCCCCTCGCGGCCGGCGCCAGGAGGTGGAGCAGCTGCGCCTGGAGCGGCTGCAGATCGACGAGCAGCTGCGGCAGATCGGCGTGGGGTACCGCCCGCTGTCGGGCCGCGGGGACAAGGAGCGCGGCTACGCCACGGACGACAGCACGGCCTCCTCCATGCACAGCGCCCGCTCCTACAGCGGCCGGGGACGCGGCCGGCGAGGTGTGTGCGTGCGTGCGTGTGCCCGATGCACAACCCGTGCTTTACCGTCGCGCGCGCGGACGCAAGTCTCAGCAGTCAGTCACCCGGGCAAAGCTGCAGCACAGTGACAGTCCACTAAAGTCTTTACCGCACTCCAGGCTCGCGAAGTCCCACACGCCAGGTTTTGGCGCCATTTTCAAAGTCCGGTCCGGTCTCCGCCCGCTCTAGTTGTCATAGAAACATGGAAAATAGGTGCAGGAGCAGGCCATTCGGCCCTTCGAGCCTGCACCGCCATTCAATATGACCATGGCTGATCATCCTAAATCAGTGCCCCATTCCCACGTGACGTTCCGGGTCAAGACCATTCTATAGGATTCGATCCGACCCAAAACATCATCTATTCCTTTGCTCCAGGGATGCTGCCTGTCCTGCAGAGTTACTCCAACTTGTGTCTGCGGCTTAAACCAGCGTCTGCAGTTCCTTCCTACACCTACATAGAGCGGTACAGCACTGGGGCAGGTCCTTCAGCCCACAAAGTTAAACTAACGTCGGCCGAGTTCCCTTCTCTCCCCCCCCCCCCCCCCCCCACCTCCAACACTGAGGGACATTCTCCCCTCCCCTAATGCCCGTGTCTTCCTTCAGCCGACAACAACTCTGACTTCTCCAACGCATCGGAGACGGAGTCTGAGCGCAGGGACGAGCCGGGCGACTGGTCGCTGAGCCAGGCCGAGGAGGAGCGGGATCGCCGGCAGCTGCCCGACACCAACCGCAGGCGGCCGACCAGTGGTCGCGGGCGCGGCACCCCCAGCACGCGGGGACGTGGCGGGGGCCGAGGGGGCACCGCCTCCATCAGCGCAGGTAACTGTCGCGTAACTGCTCCCCCAACACCAACACCAGCCCCAACCCCGACACCAACACCAGCCCCGACAGCAGCTGAACAATCGCTGATGAACTAACCTCAACTCAAGACAGGGCTCAAAGGTAGACAAAAATGCTGGAGAAACTCAGCGGGTGAGGCAGCATCTATGGACAGAAGGAATAGGTGACGTTTCGGGTCGAGACCCTTCTGGATCTTGACCCGAAACGTCACCTATTCCTTCGATCCATAGATGCCTCCTCACCCGCTGAGTTTCAGGTAGAAACTCGGGTAGAACAACGAAATACTCACTTACACTATATATACACACACTATATACACACACACACTATATATACACGCACACACACTATATATACACACACACACACTATATACACACACACACACTATACACACACACACATAGATATACACACACATACTATACACACACACACTATATATATATATATATATATATATATACACACATACATACTATACACACACACTATACACACACACTGTATATACACACTATATACACACACACACTGTATATACACACTATATACACACACACACACACTATATAACACACACACACTATATACACACACACACACCATATATATACACACACATACTATACACACACACACTATATATATATATATATATATATATATATAATACACACACATACATACTATACACACACACTATACACACACACTGTATATACACACTATATACACACACACACACACACATACTATACACACACATACAATATATATATATACACACACACATACTATACACACACACTATACACACACACTGTATATACACACTATATACACACACACACATACTATACAAACACACTATACACACACACACTATACACACACATACTACACACACACTATACACACACACACACACACACACTATACAAACACACACTGCACACACACTATACACACACACTACACACACACACACACTACACACAATACACACACTACACACACACACACACTACACACACACACACACACACACTATACACACACACACAACTGTACACACACACTCTTTACACACACACTATATACACACACTACACACACACACTATACACACACACACTGCGCACACACCACTAATACACACACTACACACACACACTATACACACACACATGAAATACACACACACTGTACACACACACACTTTACACTATATACACACGCACTGCCCTACGTATGAAAAACATGCACACATATACAACACACGCACACACAATATATATTATATATATATATACACACACGCACTTACACTATATACACACACACTATATATACACACACACTATACACACACACAATATATATTATATATATATATATACACACACACACACACTTTGGTACATGTATATAGGTGTATGTGTATACACAGTGAACATTTTTATCAAATTATATTGTTTAAAGTGTAGTCTGTTTACAGTTTCATTGTATTATCTGGAACATGTGACAATAAAACACTCGTGATCTCTTTTGAAGTTAACTAATGTATACATGTATGTGGGTGTGTATATTTAGAGTGTGTGTATACATGTATATATGTGTGTGTATATTTATGTGTGTATATATATATGTATATATATGCACATACACGTATACACACGCGCACACAACCTCTCAAAGTGGCGTTCGTAGTTAGTAGCAGTATTCATAAGTGTTAGGAGCAGAATTAGGCCATTTGGCCCATCAAATCTACTCTGCCATTCAATCATGGCTGATCTTTCTCTTCCTCACAACCCCATTCTCCTGCCTTCTCCCCATAACCCCAGACACCCGTACAAATCGGGAATCTATCTATCTCTGCCTTAAAAAAATAACCATTGACTTGGCCTCCACCGCCGTCTGTGGCAATGAATCCCACAGATTCACCGCCCTCTGACTAAAGAAATTGCTCCTCGTCTCCTTCCGACAAGACCGTGCTTCATTTCTGAGGCCGTGCCCTCTGGTCCTGGACACTCCCCCGAGTTGAAACATCCTCTCCACGTCCCACCCCTGTCCAGATCCCTTCACCGCGCGAGTACTCTTCCTGCTGGATGACGTGCGTGCTGTTTGATTATTTTTTTTTTCTCCCCAGTGCTAAAAGACCCCGACAGTAACCCCTACAGCCTGCTGGAGACGGACGAGACGGACCAGACGGGAGACACAGACGCCAGCGAGTCGCACGCCAACACCAGCCGGCGGCGGCGCTCCCGCAGGCGGCGCACCGACGAGGACGCCACCATGATGGACGGCGTGGTTGAGTCGGACAGCGCCTCCATCAACGAGAACGGTGTGGGTAGGTGGCGGCTCATCGAGGAAAGAGGTCCTTCTGCAGTTGTACAGGGCCCTGGTGAGGCCACACCTGGAGTATTGTGTGCCGTTTTGGTCCCCTAATTTGAGGAAGGACATTCTTGCTATTGAGGGAGCCCAGCGTAGGTTTACCAGGTTAATTCCCGGGATGGCGGGACTGTCATACGCTGAGAGAATGGAGCGGCTGGGCTTGTACACGCTGGAGTTTAGAAGGATGAGAGGAGATCTCATTGAAGCATATAAGATTGTTAAGGGCTTGGACACGCTAGAGGCAGGAAACATGTTCCCGATGTTGGGGGAGTCCAGAACCAGGGGCCACACACACAGTTTAAGAATAAGGAGTAAGCCATTTAGAACGGAGACGATGAAACACTTTTTCTCACAGAGAGTGGTGAGTCTGTGGAATTCTCTACCTCAGAGGGCGGTGGAGGCCAATTCTCTGGATCCTTTCAAGAGAGAGCTAGATAGGGCTGTTAAAGATAGCGGAGTCAGGGGATATGGGGAGAAAGCGGGAACGGGGTACTGATTGGGGATGATCAGCCATGATCACATTGAATGGCGGTGCTGGCTCAAAGGGCCGAATGGCCTACTCCTGCACCTATTGTCTATTGTCTATCGCCCTCTGACTAAAGAAATTCCTTCTCATCTCCTTCCTAAATTCTGATAAGACTTCTAGTCCTAGACTCTCCGACTCGTGGAAACATCCTCTCCACATCCACTCTATCCAGGCCTCCTGCACCTGCACCTACTGTTTATTGCCTAAGATCCCCTCGCATCCTAAATTCCAGGGTATATAAGCCCAGTCAGTCCATTCTTTCAACACATGACAGTCCCGCCATCCCGGGAATTAACCTGGTGATCCTGCGCTGCACTGCCTCAATAGCAAGAGTGTCCTTCCTCAAATTTGGAGATAGAAACAGCACACAATACTGCAGGTGTGGTGTCACTTGGGCCCTGTACAACTGTCCTGCTGAGTTACTCCGGCTTGTTATGTGTCTCTTACCTCGCGGAGGCTGAACCGTCCCCACAAGCGAAGGGCGATGCGGGGGGGGGGGGCTGCATGTGTGATGAGGGGGCGGGCAGGCAGGCCGTGCTGTAACTGAGCCTCAGGCAGAGCTGTTGGGGGGGGGTGGGCAAGCAAAGTCACAGTCGCTGTTTCTCTCTCTCCAGACGAGGCTGAGGGGAGGCCCCCCCGTCGCAACAGGAGCCGCAGGCGTCGCAATCGCGGCAGCAGGCTGGATAGTTCACTGAGCAGAGACCGGCAACCAGGTGAGTGAGCCCCCCCCCCCCCCCCCCCCCACACACACCCACCACCCCTTGCTGTTTGTTCCCAAACCAAACCACCCGATATTTCTACGGCACATCGGTAGAAGTTGGTGAGAGGTGTCGGGGGGGGTCGGGTGGGCGGGGGCGGAACATGCCGAACTATCTAAGCCTTGGCCGTCGTCTGCATGGATGGTCCGGGGCAAAGATCCGACAGCGGAGCAAGATGGTCAACTCGACGGAAAAGACGTCGCACGGTCACGGGCAGATTCGCGGGTCATTTTTCGGCCCCATTTCCGTAACCGGCTTCCGTCCCCGCACCAAAGATCCCGTAGAATAATAGTGCGGAGACGGAAGCCGGTTACCGAACCATCCTCGTAAAAATAGAAGTTATCTGGTAAAAATCTTCTCCTCATTTTCAGAATTTTAATTTATTTATCAACGCAAACTGTTCCCCCCGCAGCGTTGATTCCACTGCGGGTCGGGTCGGTTACTGAAATGGATGAAAAAAAGGCCCACGTTCCGCTCCGTTGCGTACTACACGTCAGCCCGTTTAGCAGGAGTGGTCTATCATTGGTCCAGGGCTAGTTGCCGGTGATATGAGCTCTGCGCTCCATGCCCCCCCCGTCCCTCCCCTAACGTGTTTACTCACCTCAGTTACAGTGGCTGACTTCATTTCCCGCGCCGAATCGCAAAGCCGGCAGCGCGTCACGCAGACGGAGCAACCGGAGAACGCACCCAAGCCGGGGCCTTCTCCCGACAAGAAGCGGCAGGTAAGGACTCTCCACACACGCCAGCGGCCCGTACCCCCCTGTCTGCTGCCGCGGCGGCCCGCTCCGCCTGTCCTGGCCACCCGTGTTAACCCGGCTGCGGAACTGGCGCCCGGATCGTTGAGCCCACGACCATTTGGCCCGTCCTGCTCCTGCCTGCCCCATTCCCATCCAATTCCCAACTCCCCGTCTGCACTCCACACCTAGTCTTCCCGATCCTATAGTGTTGTGAATCTGTGGGACGTTTTCAAGAGAGAGTTAGATTTAGCTCTTGGGGCTAACGGAATCAAGGGATATGGGGAGAAAGCAGGAACGGGGTTACTGGTTTTGGATGATAGACAATAGGTGCAGGAGGAGGCCATTCGACCCTTCGAGCCAGCACCGCCATTCAATATGATCATGGCTGATCATCCAACTCAGTATCCTGTATCTGCCTTCTCTCCATACCCCCTGATCCCTTTACAAAACAAGGGCCACGTCTAACTTAAATATAGCCAACAAACTGGCCTCAACTACCTTCTGTGGCAGAGAATTCCACAGATTCACCACTCTCTGTGTGAATTTCACCACTATCTAGCTCTCCCTTGAAAGCATCCAGAGAACTGGCCTCCACCGCCCTCTGAGGCAGAGAATTCCACAGACATGATCACATTGAATGGCTCGAAGGTTCGATTGGCCTTCTCCTGCACCTATTTTCTATGTTTCTACGAATGTTAGTGAAACCTCCACACTCAGACAGAGGGATGGCCTTCTCCTGCACCTATTGTCTATTGTCAAACTGTGTCGGACCCCACCCACTCACGGACTGTGTGTTCTGTGCTTGGATTTCCCCCCCCCCCACAGGAGCAAGCGGAGCCTGTCCAGGAGGCCGACGAGATTGTTGCCAATGGCCCGGTCTCCCCTCAGGAAGAAGCGCAGGAGGCCGGCACCGTCAAGCAGGCTGTGGTCAACGGTGTTTCCTAAAACGCCGCAGCCCCACCCGTGAACCTCAGCCCTGCTTGCATCATGTTTATTCAATAGTGCTTGTCAAAGCTTGCCAAAGATAGAGATTGAATACTACTCAACTACCCGACTCGACACAGCACTCGCCCCTTTTCCCCTCCGCCCCCCCTCCACACCGGGTGGAGTATCAAGGGGGGGGGTTGGGGTTGGGGTGTTCTGACGTATATGTGTATCTGTTTTTTTTTGAGATTTAATTAAAATGTTCGAGGAAATTGAGAGGAAAAAAAAAACACAAAAAGGTTTTAACAAACCACTCGGAAAAAAAACCGCATAAAAAATAAATATAAGATGTTGTGCCTTTTGACAGTGGAAAAGAAAACTGGGGGAGGGGGGGTGGGGGGCGGCTGTTTTCTGGCATTTTGATGGCCCGGGATACAGACTTGAGATATATATGTGTATATATCTTAAACGGTTTGGATTGACAAGTCGAGGATAGATAGATAGATCTGAACAAATCTGGTAGAGAGAGAGAGAGAGAGAGGGGGGAAAGAAATAAGGTCAGTTACTTAAAGCTGGTCAAAACAATGAGAAAAAAAGTCTTTTTTTTTTAAATAATTAAAAAAAAAACGATAAAGCCACATAGGAAAACCAGTGTGCAATCACTTCTGTTTGGAAGACACTATAAAACGATCCAGCCTGTGTAATGTGCACTGATTAGGATGTCGGGTGTGTGTAGAGGAACGGCTAATGTTAACGGTGGGATTGGGGGGGTGGGAGGGGGGGGAACAGGAGGGAAGGGGAGATGAGTCGAAACAAAAAAAAAGTAAGTCGGATTGTACGGCTGGTTAGAAATGTGCTAACACTGGAGAGGTGGAGAGAGAGGGAGGGAGAGAGTGAAGGAAGGGTCGGCAAGGGCTCCGGAAACAGTGAGGCGAGAGGAGACGGTCGCGAAGGCCAGAGGTCAGACAAAGCAGCTTCAGTTTAAACAAGAAAAGGTTAATTTATTTTCACTGTACAGTATTTAAAAGAAAGGAGAAAAAGAAACGCCCAACTCTCTTAAGCCTAGCTGCTGTTTTTTCTGTTTTTTTAAATCATCACATTAACCTATAGCTGGGAGTTGTGTGTGTGGCGTGTGTGTGTGTGTGTGTGTGTGTGGACGAGGTGTATAATTCTCTCTGGCCGTTTCTGTTAACCCACTTTCCTGAGCGCGCGTGTGTGTGTGTGTGAGATCACAAGGTGCGGTATGCGGCCAAAAAAACTCCTAATCTTACACTTTTATTCGGCTCCTCTCCCCCCCACCTCCGACCCGTTTAAAATTACTTCATGGCCACGCTGAGGAAAACGCCCGTACGGGACGGATGAGGCTCCCATACCGTGACCCTTACCGGGCCATCAGTAGTCGCTCAGATGTCAGAGTGTCCCGGAGGCTTGCACCTGGGTGAGATGAGCGGGAGGGCTCTATTCCCAATGTGCAAGAAGGAACTGCAGATGCTAGTTTAATCCGAAAAAGCGGGAGTAACTCGGCGGGGGGCAGGCAGCGTCTCCGGAGATGATGTTTCGGGTCCGAGGAAGGGTCTCGAGCCGGGACGTCGCCCGTTCCTTCTCTCCAGGGTTCGCTGCCTGTTCCCCGCTGAGTTACTCCGGCTTTTTGTGTCTGCCTGTCTGTCTGTCGGGTGTGTTCCCAGCTCTCGGGGTTGACTGAGTGATCAAGAGGGAACTGCAGATGCTGGAGAATCGAAGGTAGACAAAATTGCTGGAGGAACTCAGCGGGTGCGGCAGCACTCTATGGAGCGAAGGAAATAGGCAACGTTTCGGGCCGAAACCAAGGAAATAGGCAACGTTTTGGGGCGAAACCCTTGGTTTCGGCCCAAAACGTTGCCTATTTCCTTCGCTCCATAGATGCTGCCGCACCCGCTGAGTTTCTCCAGCACTTTTATCTACCTTGGGGGTGATTAAGATTGCCCGCTGCTTTTTTTTGAGGGGGTGGGGGGGCAAGAGAGGTGTGGCGTTCAGCATACTGGGTGCCATTTCCAGCTGGCACTAGCTGGGTGGGTGGGAGCCAGCTGGCTTTTGCTCTCTGTATCCAGAGCGGAGGTCAGATCGAGACGGCGCTTGTGTGCGTGTGTGTGTGTGTGTGTGTGTGCGCGCGAGAGAGTTTCCCCACCCACCTCAGTGTTATCTCCCCTCACCCACCCTCAAAAGGTTGGAACGGTGACTGGAGTTTCTCAAGTGTTCAAACTTTTTTTTAACTCTTGATTTTATTATTTTTTTGCCCACCGTGCATCGTGGACAGTTTGTGGCGGTTGTACGGGACCGCCCTCTGCTGTTGCTTTGGATTTCTTTGTACACTCTGGTTCTCTTAACACTGATGTTAAACAAGCTGTTTTTCCCGTGTGTGAGATCCCACACTTTGTTCTATCAGTTTCATTTTTTTCCTTTTTTAATTTTGTTCCCTTTGATTGATGTGCAATATGGTTTGTTTTTTTTTTGTATGCAAGTAGTTCCAAAAATAAAGTTTGATCTTCCATCTTCTAAACGGCTGCTGTTCCTTCGATCCCTATTCCACTCGGTGATTGAGTGCGTTATGCTCTGGCATCGGGAAGAAGACTAAAGGACAGGGGCGAGGCAAGACCTTCCGTCACAGTGAGGAGGTGTTGGGGGATTCACTGTGATGGATGTTTGTGTTAATTCTGTGTCTCGTTTTTTTTTTCTTGTTCGTGTGAATGCGGAAACGAGAAATTTTGTTTGAACTTGGGTTCAAATGACAATAAACGGCTTTTTGATTCTGAGAATCGGGCCATTCGGCCCATCGAGACGACTCCGCCACTCACTCATAGAATAAAGGGGAGGTCATTTAAGACTGAGGTGAGAAAAAACTCTCTCTCACACACACACACACACACACACACACACACACACACACAGGCTCCCAGGTTTGTCGGTTAATTGGATTCTGTAAAGAATCGTAAAATTGTGTCCCAGGTGCGTGCAGAATAAGTGCTGGTTAGATGGCGGGCTAGCACGGGCTCGGTGGGACGAAGGGCCTGTTCCGTTCCCCCTCGCTGTGTCGCTAACGTCTGAAGCATCTCCGACTGGACTGGACAAGCTAGATGCAGGAAAAATGTTCCCAATGTTGGGCGAGTCCAGAACCAGGGGCCACACACAGTCTTAGAATAAAGGGGAGGTCATTTAAGACTGAGGTGAGAAAAAACTTTTTCCCCCAGAGAGTTGTGAATTTGTGGAATTCCCTGCCACAGAGGGCAGTGGAGGCCAAGTCACTGGATGGATTTAAGCGAGGGTTAGATAGAGCTCTAGGGGCTAGTGGAGCCAAGGGATATGGGGAGAAGGCAGGCACGGGTTATTGATTGGGGACGATCAGCCATGATCACAATGAATGGTGGTGCTGGCTCGAATGGCCCCCTGCACCTATTTTCTATGTTAATGGCTTTGTTCTTTCTTTCCCTCTCAACCCCATTCTGTCCTCCCCATAACTGCTGACCCCCTTACTAATCGAGAATCTCCACCTTAAAATAAAATATCCATTGACTTGGCCTCCAGAGCCGTCCGTGGCAATGAATCCCACAGATTCACCACCCACCCTCTAAGCCCTGTCCCACAGTACGAGTTCATTCCGAGAGCTCTCCCGAGTTTAAAAAAAAAATCAAACTCGTAAGTGCGGAGAATGAACGTAGCGGGTACGTCGGAGCTCGGGGACGTCCCTTAGCGGCTCGTAACGCGAACGGCAGGTACTCGGGAAGACTCGCTAACGGCAGGTAAGCTCGGGAAGACCCGTGAAGATTTTTCAAACACGTTGAAAAATGTCCGCGAGAGCCCCGAGTACCGGCGAGCGGCCATTACCGTGAATCTCCGAGTTCGAAGCGGGGCAAAACTCGGGAGAATGAGCTCTTGGAGTGAACTCGTGCCGTGGGACAGGACTTTCTGGCTAAAGAAATTCCTCCTCGTCTCATGTTTGTGTGTGAGGAGTGAGTCTCCCTCGTGGATTGGTGGAGCAACACTTGGGTGGCACTGCCCCCCAGCGCCGTAGACCCAGGTTCGATTCCGACTACGGGTGCTGTCTGCGCGTGGAGTTCTTGCGTTCTCCCTGTGGCCGCCTGGGTTTCCTCCGGGTGCTCCGGTTTCAGCCCACATCCCAAAGTCTTGTAGGTTAATGGGGGCCCTCTGCAAATGGCCCCTAACGTGGATGAGAAAGTTGGATAACATAGACAATAGGAGCAGGAGTAGGCCATTTGGCCCTTCGAGCCAGCAAAGTGTTGGAGTACTCAGTCGTTCTGGAGTAACTCAGTCAGGCAACAGTTTGAGAGAGTTATATTTAGCTCTTTGGGCTAAAGGAATCAAAGGAATGGGGGGGGGAAAAGCAGGAACGTAGTCCTATTCTGGATGGAGACACAAAATGCTGGAGGAACTCAGCGGGACAGGCAGTAACTGGATCGAAGGATGAGGTGACATCTCTGGTCGGGACCCTGAAGAAGGTCTCAACCCGAAACGTCACCCATTCCTTCTCTCCAGAGATGCAGCTGAGTTACTCCAGCATTTTATGGCTTGTCTTCTGGCAGTGAAGGTTAAAGGGCCTGTCCCACTTACACAACCTTTACAGGCGACTGCCGTGACCCCTGATAGATCACCGGAATTTTCAACATGTTCAGCGGCGACCAAAAATACGCTACGACTCCATTTGGAGACCCCTCGGGACCTTTGGAGATCTCTCACAGGGCCATTAAGTCGGACTGCTGTAACTAAAATCCTTTATAGAGCTCTGTAAACATATAAGATTGTTTAAGGGCTTGGACACGCTAGAGGCAGGAAACATGTTCCCGATGTTGGGGGAGTCCAGAACCAGGGGCCACACACACACACAGTTTAAGAATAAGGGGTAAGCCGTTTAGAACGGAGACGAGGAAACACTTTTTCTCACAGAGAGTGGTGAGTCTGTGGAATACTCTGCCTCAGAGGGCGGTGGAGGCCGGTTCTCTGGATGCTTTCAAGAGGGAGCCAGATAGGGCTCTTAACAATAGCGGAGTCAGGGGACATGGGGAGAAGGCAGGAACGGGGAACTGATTGGGGATGATCAGCCATGATCACATAGAATGGCGGTGCTGGCTCGAGGGGCCGAATGGCCTCTACTCCTGCACCTATTGTCCGTTGTTGGGAATTTGAGTAACAAATGTTTTGAGATCTAGGGTGATCACCAGGCAATGGACTCGAGTTTATTCCGGGCACGAATACATCTGTGGACATCAGAGCAGTCGGTGGATGTGGAGAAAGGATCTACTGTAGTCACAGAAACGGGGCCCTTCGGCCCACCAAGTCAATGCTGGCCGTCCGTCCGTT
>CM069172.1:13766049-13795414 GCA_035221665.1 Okamejei kenojei
ATAAGCCAAAAGTAACATCATACGTTTCTTATTTTATACTTTAAGAAGAGGAAGAAGAGGGAGAACTGAGAGAGTTAGATGGGATAGTAAGTGCGTGAGAGAGAGCGATCGGGAAGTGCCTATGGAAGCGTAAGACACAAGAGAGACTGAGAAAGAAAAACCAAAGGAAAAGAAAAACAAAATGGACAGAAAATATGAGAAAGTAAAGTAAGCTGAGATAAAAGGGATGTCCCTACTGCGAATGGTATGTTGGCATTCATAGCAAAAGGATTTGGGTACAAGAGCAGGGAGGTTCTACTGCAGTTGTACAGGGTCTTGGTGAGGCCACACCTGGAGTATTGCGTACAGTTTTGGTCTCCAAATCTGAGGAAAGACATTCTTGCCATAGAGGGAGTACAGAGAAGGTTCACCAGACTGATTCCTGGGATGGCAGGACTTCCATATGAGGAAAGACCGGATAGACTCGGCTTGTACTCGCTGGAATTTAGGAGATTGAGGGGGGAATCTTATAGAGACTTACAAAATTCTTAAGGGGTTGGACAGGCTAGATGCAGGAAAGTTGTTCCCGATGTTGGGGAAGTCCAGAACAAGGGGTCACACAGTTTAAGGATAAGGGGGAATTCCTTTAGGACCGAGATGAGGAAAACATTTTTTCACACAGAGAGTGGTGAATCTGTGGAATTCTCTGCCACAGAAGGTAGTTGAGGCCAGTTCATTGGCTATAATTAAGAGGGAGTTAGATGTGGCTAAAGGGATCAGGGGGTATGGAGAGAAGGCAGGTACGGGATACTGAGTTGGATGATCAGCCATGATCATATTGAATGGCGGTGCAGGCTCGAAGGGCCGAATGGCCTCTACTCCTGCACCTATTGTCTATGTTTCTATGCTTCGTATCTTTACACCCCCCTCACCAGGTCCTGAAACCGTTTATTATCAGTTGTGATGCTTGTAATAAGTCGATAAACGGAGACCAACTCTTTTGTAAATGGTCTGATTTGCCCGCGAGGAGGAATCTCATATCTTCGAGTTGCAACGTTTTGGACATATTTGAGATCCACATTTTTATCGTTGGTGTGGGGGCGTTTTTCCAGAATTTAAGTATAAGGTTTTTTAAGCCATAATTAAGGAAGCCCTTTGGAACAAAGTGCAGCTCACAGCCGGCTCCCCTTGTCCCACAAGTAATCAATTCTTCATTCGGTTTTAGTTTTATTTTGAATAATTTTGTAAAGATTTCATTCCAGAACCTTAGGGTTTTTATGCAGAAACCAAAGGAATGCTTCTTGGGATAGAGATTTATCACAAATTGGGGAGACGTTTGGAAAACATTTACTTATTTTAGTTTTTAATAATATAGTCTATGTAAGGTTTTAAATTGGATGAAAATATGTCTTGTATAGATCGAGCATTTGTGCACATGTTTTATCCCAACTCTCTTTCGAGGTTTTTATATGTTTCTATGTTTCTAATTAGGCCAAGTCTACTCCTCTATTCAATCGTGGCTGATCTATCTCTCCCTCCTAACCCCATTCTCCTGCCTTCTCCCCATAACCAGCATATCTATCTCACCCTCCTAACCCCATTCTACCGGCTTTTCCCCACAACCCAGCAGAGGAACAGGCCCTTAGGCCCACCGTGAAGGATGAGAGGGGATCTCATTGAAACATAGAAAATTGTTAAGGGTTTGGACACGCTAGAGGCAGGAAACATGTTCCCGATGTTGGTGGGAGTCCAGAAACCAGGGGCCCACACACACACACACAGTTTAAGAATAAGGAGTAAGCCATTTAGAACGGAGATGAGGAAACACTTTTTCTCACAGAGAGTGAGTGGTGAGTCTGTGGAATTCTCTGCCTCAGAGGGCGGTGGAGGCCGGTTCTCTGGATGCTTTCAAGAGAGAGCTAGATAGGGCTCTTAAAGATAGAGGAGTCAGGGGATATGGGGAGAAGGCTGGAACGGGGTACTCGATTGGGGATGATCAGCCGTGATCACATTGAATGGCGGTGCTGGCTGGAAGGGCCGAATGGCCTCCTCCTGCACCTGTTGTCTATTGTCTATTAAAAATATCCACTGATTTGGCCTCCACAACCTAAAATGTGCCTGACACCGGACAGGGAACAGTACGGGAACAGGCCCTTCTGCCCCTCATATTAAAACGTCACTCCCATATCTGCCGCCCCCCACCACCGCCCCATACAGACCCCCCCCCCCCCCCCCATCACCCCCCACCCTCTGTGGTTTTAAAAATAAAAACTTGCCCCATGCATCCCCTTTGAACTTTGCCCCCCTCACCCTAAAGCTCTGCCCTCTCGCCCCTGACATTCCCACCTTGGGTTGGGGGGAAGGAGGGGAGGCCTTGACAGAGAAACATAGAAACATCGACAATAGGGGCAGGAGGAGGAGGCCATTCGGCCCTTCGAGCCAGCACCGCCATTCATTGTGATCACGGCTGATCGTCCCCTATCAATAACCCGTGCCTGCCTTCTCCCTCGACTCCACTAGCCCCTAGAGCTCTATCCAACTCTCTCTTAAATCCATCCAGTGACTTGGCCTCCACTGCCCTCTGTGGCAGGGAATTCCACAAATTCTCAACTCTCTGGGTGGAAACGTTTTTTCTCACCTCAGTCTTAAATGGCCTCCCCTTTATTCTAAGAACAGTCCATCTTATCTAAGCCTCTCTTTATGCACACACCTGTCTGAATGTCTTCATCCAACGACGGGATTAGTCTGTTAGAGATACAGTGCCGGCCTTTCAATCTTCGAAATGAGGAACTGCAGCCTTTGGGATCTTGGAGAAAAGCGCCAAAAGTCCCCCCCTTCTAGGAAGCTGTCTAGCAAAGTTGGGGATGATCTGATTGGGGGAAAGTACTGATTGGGGGCTCGAGACTGCCTGTGCGGAGTTTGCACGCTCTCCGTGCGGTGCTGGCTCGCAGGGCCGAATGGCCTCTACTCCTGCACCTATTGCCCAGTGTCCAAAAGGGAACCGCAGACGCTGGTCTTACCCCGAAGACGGACACGCAGTAACTAAGCGTCTCTGGAGCAGAAGGAGTGGGAGACGTTTCAGGACGAGAGCCTCCTTCGGAAGAAGAGGTCTGGTCCTGAGGAAGGGTCTCCACCCGAAACGTCGCCCATTCCTTCCCTCCAGAGACGCTGCCCGTCCCGCTGAGTTTACTCCAGCTTTTTGTGTCTGTGTGCAGAGTTCAAGAGGGTTTATTGTCGCGAGTCCCAGACAGGACGATGACATTCATGCTTTGTTTCCGCACACCAGAACATAGACGGCATGAATGCAGAACAGATCGGTGTGTCCATATACCATTGTATAAATATATACACACATGAATACATAAACTGATAAAGTGCAAATAGACGGATAAAGGGGTATTAATGTTCAGAGTTGTGTCCAAGCCAGGTTTAATAGCCTGATGGCTGTGGGGAAGTAGCTATTCCTGAACCTGTCGTTGCAGTCTTCAGGCTCCTGTACCTTCTACCTGAAGGTAGCGGGGAGATGAGTGTGTGGCCAGGGTGGTGTGGGTCCTTGATGATGCTGCCAGCCTTTTTGAGGCAGTGACTGTGGTAGATCCCCTCGATGGAAGGGAGGTCAGAGCCGATGATGGACTGGGCAGTGTTTACTACTTTTTGTAGTCTTTTCCTCTCCAGGGCACTCAAGTTGCCGAACCAAGCCACGATGCAACCGGTCAGCAAGCTCTCTACTCCGCACCTGTAGAAGTTAGAGAGAGTCCTCCTCGACAGACCGACTCTCCGTAATCTTCTCAGGAAGTAGAGGCGCTGATGAGCTTTCTTAATAATTGCATCTGTGTTCTCGGACCAGGAGAGATCTTCCCAGATGTGCGCACCCAGGAATTTGAAGCTCTTGACCCTTTCAACCATCGACCCGTTGATATAAACGGGACTGTGGGTCCCCATCCTACTCCTTCCAAAGTCCACACTCAACTATAGAAACATAGAAACATAGACAATAGGTGCAGGAGCAGGCCATTCGGCCCTTCGAGCCTGCACCGCCATTCAATATGATCATGGCTGATCATCCAACTCAGTATCCCGTACCTGCCTTCTCTCCGTACCCCCTGATCCCTTTAGCCACAAGGGCCACATCCAACTCCCTCTTAAATATAGCCAATGAACTGGCCTCAACTACCTTCTGTGGCAGACAATTCCACAGACTCACCACTTCTGTGTGAAAAAAGATCTTCTCATCTCGGTCCTAAAAGACTTCCCCCTTATCCTTAAACTGTGACCCCTTGTCCTGGACTTCCCCAACATCGGGAACAATCTTCCTGCATCTAGCCTGTCCAACCCCTTAAGAATTTTGTAAGTCTCTATAAGATCCCCCTCAATCTCCTAAATTCAGCGAGTCGAGTCTATAGTCTTTTCTTCATAGGAAGTCCGACATCCCAGGATCAGTCTGGTGAACTCACTCTATGGCAGAATGTCTTCCTCAGATTAAAACTGTACGAGGTGTGGCCCTCACCAATGTTACAACTGCAACCTCCCCGCTCCTGTACTCAAATCCTTTCGCTATGAATGCCAACATACCATTCGCTTTCTTCACAGCCCGCTGCACCTGCATGCCTACTTTCAAAGACTGGTGTACCAACTAGCGGGGGACGGGTGATGGGTGGTCTGGGTGGACGGGGCCAAAGGGCCGGTTTTCACGCTGTGTGTGGCTTTGGGAAGTGGGGGGGGGGGGGAGGTAGGTGGTCTTTGCTTCTGTCTCTCGCCCCAGTTTTAATTGCGTTGGGCTTTGAGGTAATTCTCACCTTCCTCCACACACAGAGGCTGCCCCAGTGATGAAGCCAATGCCCTTCGAAGATCAGTACATCACCGAGAGTAAGTGACCTCCCGGGGGGTTGGGGGCGGGGGGGGGGGGGGGTTTCATGTTGTGTGAGGAACCGGGCCATCGTCACACTCGCCCCTGGGCACGGGGTGAAGCTCCCTCCGCATCGCCCCGTCAGTCTAGTTATCGGTGACCAACATCTGGGGGGCCGGTCTGTGTGAGACCAGAGGCTCAACATCTGGGCAAGCGGTCCGTGATTGGCAGACGGCCAACATCTGGGTGGCTGGACTATGGTGGAAGGCGGCCAACATCTGGACGGTTTGGGCCGCGGGCGCAGCTGGCCAACATCTGGGTGGAACTTGGACCACGATGGCAGGATGTCAACATCTGGGTGATTAGTCCATGGTGGCAGGCGGGTCAACATCTGGATGGCGCGAGGCCATGCTGGCAGATTGTCAACATCTGGAATTTGCAGCTCAGGCCCCAGTGCCTGCCCTCGGGGACCAGAGAGGGGATCTGGCAACATCTGGATGAGAGGTCTAACATATGTCCGTGGTCAGACATCCTGGAGAATGGTGGGGCGGGATGGGATGGAGACAAGGTCTGGCCTTCGTGCCAAGATCTTTACCGATCCCCCTGTTACATCATGGACTGGCCAACCAGATGTTGACCACCTGCACCCCATGGACTGGCCAGCCAGATGTGGACCTGCCATCCGTGGATGTGCCGCCCAGATGTTGCGCTGGGCCAGTTGCTCGGAAGGTCGACCTGCTGCTCCAGACGTAGACCAGATTATCCAGATGTTGGCGTGCACATCATGGACTGGCCACCCAGATGTTGGCCAGCACATCATGGGCCTCTCGTTCCAGATGTTGGTTCATATGCTGACCCACCATCCAGATGTTGGGCAGCACCACTGCGGACCTCTCATCCAGATGTATGGCCTCTCATCCAGATGTTGGTCCGTATGTTGACCAGGTCCTGGCCATGCCGACCTAACGCCCCCCCCCCTCCTCTCTCTCCTCAGTTTCAGCGATTGACTACCCACAGGAGAGGATCGAAGCGTACACAGACGGAGGCATGGTGGAGTACGTCCGAGACAGGAGAGCAGGTACCGGCAACACCCTCCTCCTGCTGTACACGTCTCTCCCCCTCTGTCTCTCCGTCTCTCTGTCTCTCTGCCTCTCCGTCTCTCTGTCTCTCTGCCTCTCCGTCTCTCTGTCTCTCGCTGTCCCTCTCTCTGTCCCTCTCTCTGTCTCTCTCTCTCTCTCTCTCTCTCTCTCTCTGTCCCTCTCTCTGCCTCTCTCTGTCTCGCTCTCGCTGTCTCTCTCTCTCTCTCTCTGTCTCTCTCTCTCTCTCTCTCTCTCTCTGTGCCCCTCTCTCTGTCCTCTCTCTGTCTCTCTCTGTCTCTCTCTCTCTGTCTCTCTCTCTCTCTCTCTGTCTCTCTCTCTCTCTCTCTCTCTCTGTCTCTCTCTCTGTCTCTCTCTCTCTCTCTCTCTGTCCCTCTCTCTGTCTCTCTCTCTGTCCCTCTCTCTCTCTCTCTCTCTGTCTCTCTCTCTGTCTCTCTCTCTCTCTGTCCCTCTCTCTCTCTCTCTCTCTCTCTCTGTCTCTCTCTCTGTCTCTCTCTCTCTCTCTCTCTCTGTCTCTCTCTCTGTCTCTCTCTCTCTCTCTCTCTCTGTCTCTCTCTCTCTCTCTCTCTCTCTCTCTCTCTCTCTCTCTCTCTGTCTCTCTCTGTCTCTCTCTCTCTCTTCTGTTCTCTCTCTCTCTCTCTCTCTCTCTCTCTCTCTCTCTGTCTCTCTCTCTCTCTGTCTCTCTCTCTCTCTCTCTCTCTCTCTGTCTCTCTATCTCTCTCTCTCTCTCTCTCTCTCTCTCTCTCTCTCTCCGTCTCTCTCTCTCTCTCTCCCTTTGCCTGTCTGTCCGTCTCCAGTCAACATCTGGATGGCTGACTCACAAGGCCAGACAGTCAATACCCAGATGTTTGGCCCATGGGTCAGATGGTGAACATCTGGATAGTTGGTCCGTGATGTCAGATGATCAACATCTGGATGGTTTTGGCCCCTGGGTTTTGGCAGATTGTCAACATCTGGATTGAGCAGAGGGCCTGTGTCGGGGGCGAGTCTGTGGGATTCTCTGCCTCAGAGGGCGGTGGAGGCCGGTTCTCTGGATACTTTCAAGAGAGAGCTAGATAGGGCTCTTAAAGATAGCGGAGTCAGGAGATATGGGGAGAAGGCAGGAACGGGGTACTGATTGGGGATGATCAGCCGTGATCACAATGAATGGCGGTGCTGGCTCGAAGGGCCGAATGGCCTCTACTCCTGCACCTATTGTCTATTGTCGGATTGTCTGCATCTGGACACGGTTGTGGTGGGACTTTGATAACCGGTCTGTCTCCTGCACACGTTGGACCTCTGGGGACTGGTGGGGGAGAAGATTGGGGGAGGTGGGACATCGGGGGGAGGGGGGGGGGGGTGGGCCGGGATATCGGGGAGTCCTCTGTTGGGGACCAGGGCGGGTGTCCGGGTGGGTAGGCACTGCCCGGGGAACGCCCGCCGCGTGGTGACGTTCCCTCTCTCTTGCCTTCGGACAGAGCCGTCGCCAGCTCCGACGTACGTTGAGGAGGTCATCACCACCAGTAAGTGACGCCGACGGCCGCAGGTGGCCCCCCCCCCCCCCCCCATCCGCGCCACTCGTCACCCAAGGGTGGGGGGTGTGGGGGTGGGGGGTGAGGGTCCCTCGCATCTGGCCAAGACTGGGTCGATGGGACAACCTTGCACTCCCCCCACCCCCCCCCCACCTCCTGCCTCCTGCCACCGCCCTGTTCTCCGCAGCCAGCCCCCCCCCCCCCCCCCCACCCCCCCCACCCTTGGAGATTGGTTCAACCGGGAACCGCGGCTGGTGTGGACATTGCGGGCCAAAATAAACGAACGGACAAACACTTTTGCCGGCCACGAGCGCTCACATACAATCCGTGAACGTGGCATCTGGGAATTAAAACAGGAAACGTAACTTGGCAACAGCTGTATCCTCCAACCGGCCCAAAAAAACCCCCTGTACTCGCTGGAGTTTGGAAGATGAGGGGGGGGACCTCATCGAAACGTACGGGACAGTGAAAGGCCCAGAGAGGATGTTTCCACTGGTGGGAGAGTCTAGGACCAGAGAGCACGGCCTCAGAATTAAAGGTCGTTAGAAACATCGACAATAGGTGCAGGAGGAGGAGGCCATTCGGCCCTTCGAGCCAGCACCGCCGTTCATTGCGATCACGGCTGATCGTCCCCGTGCCTGCCTTCCCCCCGTGTCCCCCGGCTCCACCAGCCCCCCCGGAGCTCCGTCAACTTTAGGAAGGAGATGAGGAGGAATTTCTTTAGTCAAGAGGGCGGGTGAGCCTGTGGGATTCGGTGGAGGCCACGAGTCAGTGGATGTGCTTAAGGCAGAGATAGACGGATTGTTGAACAGTGCGGGGGTCCGGGGGGTTGTGGGGAGAAGGCAGGAGAGTGGGGTTAGGAGGGGGGGGGGATAGATCGGCAGCGACGAGGGGACTCCATTTCGGTAACCGGCCTTGCCCGCTGGACCTCTGGGGCCGGGGGGGGGGGGGGTCTGGTGGGAGAAGGCTGGGGGTGGGGGGCGGACCAGAGGAGGAGGCGAGGGACTACCTACCACCACCCCCAGGGTTTGAGGAGCAGGCGTAGACAGGCTTGGACGTAAGGAGGTTTTTTGGAACACAAGTAGTGCTCACATACAAGGGATTTGCCGTGGTGCTCCGACCGGGGGTCACACAGTGACAGCCGGTGGCAGAAGGGAGGTCTACGCGTGCGGGCCACACAAGGGCAGGCAGGCGGGGGGGGGGTGAGTGCAGATGGATCTCCTCACCACCAACCCCTCCCCCTTGCAGCCCGTACCCCGCCATCGAAGAACGGGGGGCGATCAAGGGGAGCCGGGATAAGAGGAGCGCAGGTGAGTGCGGCCGGCCCCCCCCCCCCTAACCCCCCCACAAAGCCCTGTGATCCCGCGTCCCCTCACCGCCCCCCCCCCCCCCCCCCCCCACACACCGCTCCGGTTAGTGTTAGTCAACCCTTGGCCGTCGCCGGCTGCGGTCAGTGCTGACCCTCTCTCCTCCTTCCCTCCCTCCCACAGAACACGCCGTGATGTTCCGGCCGATCAAGGAATACGTCACCACCAGTACGTATCTGCCCGAGAACATTCCGGAAATCTGGGAACGGTTGTTGGGGGTGGGGGGGGGGGGGAGGGGGGGGGAGGGGGGAGAGAGGAGGGGGGGAGGGGGGAGAGGGGGTATAGAGAGAGGTGGGGGAGAGGGAGGAGGGGGAAGAGAGGTTGGGGAGCAAGGGGAGGGGAAGAGGGGGAAGTGGGGGAGGGGATAGAGGAGGGAAAGAGGGGGAGAGATGGGGAGAGAGGTGGGGGAAAGGGAGGGGGGAGGGGGGTGAGGGGGGGAGAAGGGTAGAGGGGCGGGGATGAGAAGGGGGAGAGGGGGGAGGGGGAAACGAGGAGGGGAGAGGGGGGGGGAGGAGGGGGGAAAAGAGGTGGGGTAAAGAGAGGGGGGAAGAGGGGGGAGAGAGGAGGGAAGGGGGGAAGGGGGGGAAGAGAGGTGGGTAAAGAGAGGTGGGAGGGGGGAGGGAAAAGAGAGGGGGGGAGAGAGGGGGGAAAGAGGGGGGGAAAAGGGGGGGAGAGAGGGTGGGGAGGGGGGAGAGTGAGGGGGGGAAGAGAGGGGGAGGGAAAGAGAAACTGTGGTGGGGTAAGATGAGAGGGGGGCGACAACACATATATATATATATATATATATAAACCATATAAACAATTACAGCATGGAGAACAGGCCATCTCGGCCCTTCTACTCCGTGCCGAACACTATTCCCCCCGTCCCACTTAGGAATCCTGGACGGAAACCTCTGGAGACTTTGCGCCCCCACTAAAAGGTTTCCGTGCGGTTCCCCGGAGGTTTTCCCGTCCTCCGGCAACCACCTTCAACTGGCATTGCAACCGGCTTCGACTGAAAACATTACCGGTTTTTGAAACGGAAACCACTTTCGACCATTAGGGAGACTGACAAAGACCTCCGGGGACCGCACGGGAACCTTGGGCGGGGGCGCAAAGTCTCCAGAGGTTTCCGTTCAGGTTTCCTAAGTGGGACGGGGGGCATTATACTCTCACCTAGTCCCATCCACTGCACGCAGACCATTACCCTCCAGTCCTTTCCCGTCCATATACCTATCCAATTTATTTTTAAACGATAAAATCGAACCTGCCTCCACCACTTCCACTGGGAGCTCATTCCACACAGCCACCACCCTCTGAGTAAAGAACATGATTACAATCGAGCCAATAGACAATAGGTGCAGGAGTGGAGGCCATTCGGCCCTTCGAGCCAGCACCGCCATTCAATGTGATCACGGCTGATCATCCCCAATCAGTACCCCGTTCCTGCCTTCTCCCCATATCCCCTGACTCCGCTATCTTTAAGAGCCCTATCTAGCTCTCTCTTGAAAGCATCCAGAGAACCGGCCTCCACCGCCCTCTGAGGCAGAGAATTCCACAGACTCCACCACTCTCTGTGAAAAAAGTGTTTCCTCGTTCTCCGTTCTAAACGGCTTACCATTATTCTTGAAACTTTGTGTGTGTGTGGCCCCTGGTTCTGGACTTCCCCCAACTTCGGGAACATGTTTCCTCTGCCTCTAGCGTGTCCCCAAACCTTAGCAATCTTCTATGTTTCAATGAGATCCCCTCTCATCCTTCTAAATTCCAGAGTGTACAAGCCCAGCCGCTCCATTCTCTCAGCGTATGACAGTCCCGCCATCCCGGGAATTAACCTGGTGAACCTACGCTGGGCTCCCTCAATGAGCAAGAATGTCCTTCCTCAAATTAGGGGACCAAAACTGCACACAATACTCCAGGTGTGGTCTCACTAGGGCCCTGTACAACTGCAGAAGGACCTCTTTGCTCCCATATTGGATTCCTCTTGTTATGAAGGCCAACAGGCCATTCGCTTTCTTCACTGCCTGCTGTACCTGCATGCTCACTTTCATAGACTGATGTACAAGGACCCCCCAGATCCCGTTGTACTTGCCCTTTTCCCTGGACAATCCTGCCTCTGGGGCTTCAAGATGGCGCAGTGGGTAGAGTTGCCCACCTCACAGCGCGAGCGGCCCGGGTTCGATCCTGACCACGGGTGCTGTCTGCATCGTCTCCCCGTGACCTGCGTGGGTTTTCTCCGGGAGCTCCGGTTTCCTCCCACACTCCAAAGACGTGTGGAGTTGTATCCTGATTAGGCTTTGGCAAACATTTTAATTTGTCCCTCGTAGAAACATAGACAACAGTTCCAGGAGGAGGCCCATTCGGCCCCATTGAGCCTGCACCGCCATTCAATATGATCACGGCTGATCATCACAACTCAGACCCCCGTACCTGCCTCTCTACAGACCCCCTGACCCCCTTTATGCCAAGAACAAGGCCTACAACCAACTCCCTCCCTCTAAATATAGCCAATGAACTGGCCTCAACTACCTTCTGTGGCAGAGAATCCACAGATTCACCACCCATCTGTGTGAAAAAAAAGTTTTTCTCATCTCGGTCCCTAAAAAGACTTCCCCCTTATCCTAAACTGTGCGACCCTTGTTCTTGACTTCCAACACCGGGAAACATCTTCCTGCATCAGCCTGTCCAACCCCTTGTAAGAATTTTGTAAGTCTCTATAAGATCCCCCCTCAATCTCCTAAATTCTAGCGAGAAATTGGTGTCCTAGTTCGTTGCCCCGTGTCCCCAGCGACCACTAACACTAGCCCACACACACTCTTGGACAATTCACAATTTTGCAGAAGGCAATGGACCTACAAACCCGCACGTCTCTGGAGTGTGGGGGGAAACCGGAGCCCCCCGGAGAAAGCCCACTCGGTCCCTTGGAGAGCTTTTAGCCAGAGGGCAGTTAATCTGCGGAACGCATTGACACAGAGTAGATATTTTTAAGGCAGAGATTCTTGAGTAGAGCGGGCGTCGGGGGTTAAGGGGGGGAAGGCTGGAGAACGGGGTTAGAAACATAGAATATGGGCGCAGGAGGAGGCCATTCGGCCCTTCGGAGCCAGCCAGCCCCTCACGCCATGCATTGCGTCCCCCAATAAATAACCCGTGCCTGCCTTCCCCCCATATCCCTTGGCTCCACCAGCCCCGCGAGCTCTATCCAACTCTCTCTTAACTCCATCCGGTGACTTGGCCTCCCCCCGTTGCCTCTGGCCCCCGTGAGGCAGCTGCTCCACCCGCTGCACCACCGCCCGTAGCCGGCGCGCCGTTTGACCAGCCATCCTCTCCTCTCCTATTTTCCAGCCCTCGTTACCCGCAAGACGACGATGACGTCCACGAAATTAATCTCGGGATAAAAGGGAGGCAAGGTGACTCGGGGGGCGAAATCCCGGGGGGGTAAAGACAGGGGGTACACACACACTCCCCCGCCCTGTTTTTTTGAAGGTGGGGGAATACCATCCCCCCCCCCCCCCCAAACCCAATTTGTTTTGTAATCCCCGATTTTAAAACCCCGGTGAAAGCTTCCGCTTTCTCGCGAGACAGTGGGGTGGGAACATGACGATCGAGGGGCGCGCTGACTCGGTCACGGCAATGTGGGGTGGGGGGGGGGGGGCGGTGGGGGGCATGACGTGATGATTCAGCGTGAAGATTGGCAAAGAGGGACCGTGCTGGTGAGCAAAGATCATGGAGCGCCTGTTTCGCGGGGCCTTTCAAATCGCCCAGTTGTAGGCCCCGGGGTCAGATTGCTGTTTTCGAGGCGATCGTGGCTCCCGGTGAGGGGGGGGGGGGGGGGGGGGGAACAGAGTGGGGGGGAAGGGGGGAAGGAGATGAGGAGGGGGGGGAGGAAAGGGGAAAGGAGATGGGGGGGGGGGGGGGGGGGGGGGGGGTAAAGGCCAAGACACTAAGAGCTTGATTCGTTCACCACAGGGAACCAGATTCCAAAGTTCTGGCCGGTTTTCGAGAATCGGAGGCCACAAGTAAGACTTGGACACGGTTTTGAGAACGTTTCCCCCCCCCTGAGTTTCGCCCCTTTCCCGGAGCAGCCCAGGGCAGAGGGGAAAGGGAAGGGCAGTGGAGGGGGGAGGTGGGCGTGGAGGGAATGGGGGGGCAGAGGGGAGGGTGGGGAGGCGTTTGAGAGGGATGGGCCCGGGGGTCTAGGATATCTTCCCCTCATCTCTCTGTAACGCGCACGCCTGTGAGAAAAGGCTACAACCCAGGCACACCGAGAGAAGCGGGCAGTAACGCCAACTTCCTACCCCCCCCCCCCCCACCCCCCACCCACCCACCGCAGTTTCACCCCTCGTAAACATGTCGCAGAGTCATAGAGCCATCAGTGTGGAAACAGGCCCTCCGGCCGCAACCTGCCCACACCTCCAACACAGCCCCCATCTACGCTAGTCCCATCCAGCCCTCATTTGGCCCGCATCCCACCACAAACCTGTCCCGTCCATGTACCTGCCCAGCCTGTTTCTTTAAACGTTGGGATAGTCCCAGCCTCGCTTCCTGCCCCGCAGCCTCTCGTCTGTACACCCTCCACACCCCTTGTGTGGAAATATCTGCCCGTAAATTCTCCCCCCCTTCACCCTCGAACCCTGTCCTCCGTCGCCATTCCGGAGTAACCCCTGACTCTCTGGGGGCAAGAGACTTCCGTCCGAATTCTAATAGCCCTCCCTCATTGATTTTATATTTGCGTCACCCGCACAAAAAGCTCACAACCACAACCCCTCACACCCACTAACACGTCATGCTATCACTGCCGCCGCCCCCTGCCCAAACCTACCGCCCCCACGATACACCCCCGCCTCAACACACGAGGCAGCACGAACCTACATGACCCCTCCCCACCCCGCATTCTCCATCCCACAGAGTATAATTCCCCACATCCCATAACATAATTCCACCCCACTCCCCCACCGGACAAACCTCTGAAAACACTCCGCACTAACAGAATCTATCTCTCTCTGCCTTAAAAACATCCGCTGACTTGTGGCCCTCCAACCGCAGCCGCCCTGTGGCAAAAGAATCCCCACAGATCACCGCCCTCTGGCTGAAGAAATTCCTCCTCACCTCCTTCCTAATAGAACGTCGTCCTTTAATCTGAGGCTGTGCCCTCTGGTCTGGGCGTCCTCTCCACATCCACTCTATCCAGGCCTTTCCACTATTTCTGCAAGCTTTCATGAGGTCCCCCCCCCCACCCCCCGCTAATTCTTCTAAACACAGGCCCAGCGCCGTCAAACGCTCATCGTACGTTGACCCGATCATTCCCTGGGATCGTTCTGGTAAAACCTCCTCTGGACCCCCTCCAGAGCCGGCACATCCGTCCTCAGATACGGGGCCCGCAACTGCTCACAACGCTCCAAGTGCGGCCTGACCGGCCCCTCAGAGGGGCCTCAGCCTGTTTTTGTGTACAAGCCCTCTCGAAATGAAAGCTGCCGTTGAGTTTGCTTTCTTTACGACTGAGTCGACTTGCCGATTTAACGCCCCCCCCCCCCCCCCGTCCACCCCCCAAAACCGTCCCACTTAGGAAACCTGGACGGAAACCTCTGGAGACTTTGCGCCCCCCCACCCAAGGTTTCCCGTGCGGTCCCCGGAGGTTTTCGTCCTCCGGCGACCACCTTCAACCGGCTTCGACTAAAAAAAAATTACCGGTTTTTAAAACGGAAACCACTTTCGACCATTAGGGAGACTGACAAAGACCTCCGGGAACCGCACGGGAACCTTGGGTGGGGGCGCAAAGCCTCCGGAGGTTTGCGTTCGGGTTTCCTAAGTGGGACGGGGGGGCATAACCCTTTTGGGAATCCTGCACCTGGAAATAGAAAACAGCCAGCACCCGCCATCCATTGTGATCATGGCAGAGAATTCCACAGACTCACCACTCTCTCTGTGCGAAAAATGTTTTCCTCATCTCGGTCCTAAAGGAATCCCCCCCCCTTTATCCTTAGACTGTGACCCCTCTGTGGCAGGGAATTCCACAAGTCCACAACTCTCTGGGTGAAAAGGTTTTTTTTTCTCTCACCTCAGTCTGAAATGGCCTCCCCTTTATTCCAAGACTGTGTGTGGCCCCTGGTTCTGGACTCGCCCAACATTGGGAACATTTTTCCTGCATCTAGCTTGACCAGTCCTTTTGTAATCCCCCCCCCCCAAAACCCCCGTCCGAGCCCTGCGGCACTCCGCTCGTCACTGGCAGCCCCCTGTATAGCCAGTCTTTGCCTTCTGCCATCCAGCCAAAGCTGTCCATCCGCGCTTAGTATCTGCCCTTTGATACCCTGGGCTCTCCTCTGCCAAGGGCACCTTATCAAAGCCCTACTAAAAACCTACACTGCCCTCCGTAATGTTTGGGACAACGTCCCATCATTTATTTATTTGCCTCTGTACTCCACAATTTGAGATCTGTAATAGAGGGAAAAAAAAAAAAAACCACCGTGGTTATGCCCCCTGCGTCCCACTTAGGAAACCTGAACGCAAACCCCTGGAGACTTTGCGCCCCCCCCCACCCAAGGTTTCCGTGCGGTTCCCGGAGGTTTTCGTCCGCCGGCAACCACCTTCAACTAGCATCGCAACGAAAAATTACCGGTTTTTTTTTTTTTTTAAACGGAGACCACTTTCGACCGTTAGGGAGACTGACAAAGACCTCCGGGAATCCGCACGGAAACCTTGGGTGGGGGGCGCAAAGTCTCCAGAGGTCTCCTAAGTGGGACAGGGTCGTTAGAGCGCGCATTGTCAGATTTTAATAAAGGTCATTTTTATACATTTTGGTTTCACCGTGTGGAAATTACAGCAGTGTTTATACAGAGTCCCCTCCCCCTCACCCCCCCACAATTTCAGGGGACCAGAATGCCTGTCCCGCTGAGTTACTCCAGCACTTTTGCGCCTATCTCCGATTTAAACCAGCACCTGCAGTTCCCCCCTGACACATTCTACGCTCAGTACTCTGACCGATTGAAAGCCGAGAGCCTTTTTTGACCGCCCTGTCGTATAAAAGATTTGGACGAAAGCGTAGATGGGTTGGTTGGTACGTTTTCAGATGTTTGGAGAAATGGGCAGCGAAACGTCAGATGGAGTTTAATTGGGGCTGCGGGAGTTTGAGGAGGGGGGGAGGAGGGGCGCGCGCTCTACCCCGCTCCGGTTAGTCCATGCACTCCCAGTCCGCCGCGACACCTCTTCCCCCTCACCCCCCCCCCCCCCCCCAGATCAGGAGCGAGCGTGAGGGGGGATATCTCGAAGGAACCTCGAGTCCTCGCCTGCCCCCCCCCCCCCGAGCCCCTCTCCCTGTAGCTCAGGCCCCTCGAGTCCTCGTCAACCCCCTCTGCGCGCCCCTCTCCCGCTCAGCGACATCACGTTTAGAAGTACAACGTGGGAAACAGGCCCTTCGGCCCATCGGGTCAATGCTGACCAGCGATTCCCCCCCCCCCCCTCCCCAGTACATAGAAACATCGAAAACTGGTGCAGGAGTAGAGGCCATTCGGCCCTTCGAGCCTGCACCGCCATTCAATATGATCATGGCTGATCATCCAACTCAGTATCCCGTACCTGCCTTCTCTCCATACCCCCTGATCCCTTTAGCCACAAGGGCCACATCTAACTCCCTCTTAAATATAGCCAACGAACTGGCCTCAACTACCTTCTGTGGCAGAGAATTCCACAGATTCACCACTCTCTGGGTGAAAAATGTTTTTCTCATCTCGGTCCTAAAAGACTTCCTTCCCCCTTATCCTTAAACTGTGTGACCCCTTGTCCTGGACTTCCCCAACATCGGGAACAATCTTCCTGCATCTAGCCTGTCCAACCCCTCAAGAATTTTGTAAGTTTCTATAAGATCCCCCCATCAATCTCTAAATTCTAGCGAGTACAAGCCGAGTCTATCCAGTCTTTCTTCAAATGAACTGGCTATATCCCTTGAGTTAGCCCCAAGAGCGAGATCTAACTCTCTCTTGAAAACATCCAGAGAATCGGCCTCCACCGCCTTCTGTGGCAGAGAATTCCACAGATTCACAACTCTCTGGGTGGAAAAAGTGTTTCCTCATCTCAGTCCTAAATGGCCGACCCCTTATACTTAAACTGTGTGTGTGACCCCTGGTTCTGGACTCCCCCCAACACCGGGGAACATGTTTCCTGCCTCTAGCCTGTCCAATCCCTTAAGAATTTTACGCATTTCTATAAGATCCGCAGAAGCACTCGCTACACACTAGGGAGAATTTAAAATGGGACAAGCCAATTAACCCACGAACCCACACACGTCTTTGGACTTCCGCATCTCTCTAAGATCACCCTTGGTCCTCCTGAAATCCAGCGACTAAAGTCCCAGCCTGCTCAACACCTCCCCCTGTATAGCTCAGTCCCGGCAACTCCCTCGTAAACCTTAAAAACAGAGAAAACATAGACAATAGGCGCAGGAGGCGGCCATTCGGCCCTTCGAGCCAGCACCGCCATTCATTGTGATCATGGCTGATCGTCCCCAATCAATAACCCGTGCCTGCCTTCTCCCCCATATCCCTTGACTCCACCAGCCCCTAGAGCTCTATCCAACTCTCTCTTAAATCCATCCAGTGACTTGGCCTCCACTGCCCTCTGTGGCAGGGAATTCCACAAATTCACAACTCTCTGGGTGAATTTTTTTTTTCTCACCTCAGTCTTAAATGACCTCCCCTTTATTCTAAGACTGTGTGGCCCCTGGTTCTGGACTCGCCCAACATTGGGAACATTTTTCCTGCATCTAGCTTGTCCAGTCCTTTTATAATTTTATATGTTTCTATAAGATAACCCCTCATCCTTCTAAACTCCAGTGAATACAAGCCTAGTCTTTTCAATCTTTCCTCATATGACAGTCCCGCCATCCCAGGGATCGATCTGGTGAACCTACGCTGCACTGCCTCAATCACAAGGATGTCCTTCCTCAAATTAGGAGACCAAAACTGTACACAATACTCCAGATGTGGTCTCACCAGAGCCCGATACAACGGCAGAACCTTCTCCGCACCCCTTCCAGCTTGCCGACACCTTTCCTACACTTGAAACCTTCCCTATTCCGGACTTGGGTAGGGGATGTGGAGAGGATGCTTCCACTGGTGGGAGAGTCCAGGACCAGAGGGCACAGCCTCAGAATTAAGGGACACATTCCTCTAGGAAGGAGATGAGGAAGCGAATGCCTTCAGTCAAGAGGGTGGCGAATCTGTGGAGGCCACAAGTCAGTGGATATTTTTAAGGCAAAGTTGATTAGTGCAGGTTTTGGGGATATGGGGAGCATAGACAATAGACAACAGATGCAGGAGGAGGCCATTCGGCCCTTCGAGCCTGCACCGCCATTCAATATGATCACGGCTGATCATCCAACTCAGTATCCCGTACCTGCCTTCTCTCCATACCCCTCTGATCCCTTTAGCCACAAGGGCCACATCTAACTCCCCCTTAAATATAGCCAATGAACTGGCCTCAACTACCTTCTGTGGCAGAGAATTCCACAGATTCACCACTCTCTGTGTGAAAAATGTTTTCCTCATCTCGGTCCTAAAAGACTTCCCCCTGATCCTTAAACTGTGTGACCCCTTGTCCTGGACTTCCCCAACATCGGGAACAATCTTCCTGCATCTAGCCTGTCCAACCCCCTTAAGAATTTTGTAAGTCTCTATAAGATCCCCCCTCAATCTTCTAAATTCCAGCGAGTACAAGCCGAGTCTATCCAGTCTTTCTTCATATGGAAGTCCTGCCATCCCAGGAATCAGTCTGGTGAACCTTCTCTGTACTCCCTCTATGGCAAGAATGTCTTTCCTCAGATTTGGAGACCAAAACTGTACGCAATACTCCAGGTGTGGCCTCACCAAGACCCTGTACAACTGCAGTAGAACCTCCCTGCTCTTGTACTCAAACCCTTTTGCTATGAATGCCAACATACCATTCGCTTTCTTCACTGCCTGCTGCACCTACATGCCTACTTTCAATGACTGGTGTACCATGTCACCCAGGTCTCACTGCATCTCCCCTTTTCCTAATCGGCCACCATTCAGATAATAGTCTGCCCTCCTGTTTTTGCCACCAAAGTGGATAACCTCACATGGATAACCTCACGTTATGAACTTAGGAGCTTTGAGGCTGAGACTAAGCGGGAGGCTACTGGGCTTAAAGAAACGCTTAAGTAAGTCAGGGAGAGCTCGTATATATTTTTTCATTCTGAATTTTTTTTTGAGGGGTGGGGGCAACATTAATAAAGGCCGGCTTTGATGCTGGGGTCGCAGTCCACGACCGGAACAGAGAGATTTACTGAATATATTTTTAAAAGAACTTCAGGTGCCCTAAGACAGACACAGACACAGCGGGTCAGGCAGCATCTCCGGAGAACATGGATATCACGAGGCTTCGGGTCGAGAGGCCTCGATCCAAAACGCTGCCCGTCCATGTTCTCCTGACACGCCCAGGTTATTCCCAGCTCTCCGCGCCCAGCTGGCAGACAGGAAGCAAAGAGTAGGAGTGAACGGGTCCTTTTCAGGATGGCAGGCAGTGACTAGTGGGGTACCGCAGGGCTCAGTGCTGGGACCCCAGCTATTTACAATATACATTAATGATCTGGATGAGGGAATTGAATGCAACATCTCCAAGTTTGCGGATGGCACTAAGCTGGGGGGCAGTGTTAGCTGTGAGGAGGATGCTAGGAGACTGCAAGGTGACTTGGATAGGCTGGGTGAGTGGGCAAATGCATGGCAGATGCAGTATAATGTGGATAAATGTGAGGTTATGCTCTCTCTCACTCCCCCCGCTCCACTTTGGTGGCAAAAACAGGAAAGCAGACTATTATCTGAATGGTGGCCGATTAGGAAAAGGGGAGATGCAGCGAGACCTGGGTGTCATGGTACACCAGTCATTGAAAGTAGGCATGCAGGTGCAGCAGGCTGTGAAGAAAGCGAATGGTATGTTAGCTTTCATAGCAAAAGGATTTGAGTACAAGAGCAGGGAGGTTCTACTGCAGTTGTACAGGGTCTTGGTGAGGCCACACCTGGAGTATTGCGTACAGTTTTGGTCTCCAAATCTGAGGAAAGACATTCTTGCCATAGAGGGAGTACAGAGAAGGTTCACCAGACTGATTCCTGGGATGGCAGGACTTCCATATGAAGAAAGACTGGATAGACTCGGCTTGTACTCGCTGGAATTTAGAAGATTGAGGGGGGATCTTATAGAGGCTTACAAAATTCTTAAGGGGTTGGACAGGCTAGATGCAGGAAGATTGTTCCCGATGTTGGGGAAGTCCAGGACAAGGGGTCACACAGTTTAAGGATAAGGGGGAAGTCTTTTAGGACCGAGATGAGGAAAACATTTTTCACACAGAGAGTGGTGAATCTGTGGAAATCTCTGCCACAGAAGGTAGTTGAAGCCAGTTCATTGGCTATATTTAAGAGGGAGTTAGATGTGGCCCTTGTGGCTGAAGGGATCAGGGGGTATGGAGAGAAGGCAGGTACGGGATACTGAGTTGGATGATCAGCCATGATCATATTGAATGGCGGTGCAGGCTCGAAGGGCCGAATGGCCTCCTCCTGCACCTATTGTCTATATTTCTATGATCTTGCAGAAACATACACAATTCTTAAGGGATTGGACAGGCTAGATGCAGGAAAAATGCTGGGGGGAGTCCAGAACCAGGGGTCACACACACAGTTTAAGAATAAGGGGGTCGGCCATTTAGGACTGAGGTGAGGAAAAACCTTTTCACCCAGAGAGTTGTGAGTCTGTGGAATTCTCTGCCACAGAGGGCGGTGGAGGCCGATTCACCGGATACCTTCAAGAGAGAGTTAGATATAGAGCTCTTAAAGATAGCGGAGGGAAGGGAGACAAAAATGCTGGAGAAACTCAGCGGGTGAGGCAGCATCTATGGAGCGAAGGGAATGGGCGACGTTTCGGGCCGAGACCCGTCTTCAGACCAGGGCCCACACACACACACAGTTTAAGAATAAGGAGTAAGCCATTTAGAACAGAGATGAGGAAACGCATTTTCTCACAGAGAGTGGTGAGTCTGTGGAATTCTCTGCCTCAGAGGGCGGTGGAGGCCGGTTCTCTGGATGCTTTCAAGAGCGAGCTGGATAGGGCTCTTAAAGATAGCGGAGTCAGGGGATATGGGGAGAAGGCAGGAACGGGGTTACTGATTGGGGGTGATCAGCCGTGATCACATTGAATGGCGGTGCTGGCTCGAAGGGCCGAATGGCCTCTACTCCTGCACCTGTCGTCTATTGTCCAACATGTAAAATTCTTACGGGATTGAACAGGCTAGATGCATGAACAATGTTCCCCGATGTTGGGGAAGTCCAGAACCCAGGGGTCACAGTTTAAGGATAAGGGGGAAGTCTTTTAGGACCGAGGTGAGAAGATCTTTTTTCACACAGAGATTGGCGAATCTGTGGAATTCTCTGCCAGAGAAGATAGTTGAGGCCAGTTTGTTGGCTATATTTAAGAGGGAGTTAGTTGTGGCTAAAGGGATCAGGGGGTATGGAGAGAAGGCAGGTACGGGATACTGAGTTGGATGATCAGCCATGATCATATTGGATGGCGGTGCAGGCTCGAAGGGCTGAATGGCCTCTACTCCTGCACCTATTGTCTGTGTTTCCAAGAGAGAGTTAGATTTAGCTCTTGGGGCTAAAGGAGTCAGGGGGATATGGGGAGAAGGCAGGAACGGGCTTACTGATTGGGGGATGATCAGCCGTGACCACATTGAATGGCGGTGCTGGCTGGAAGGGCCGAATGGCCTACTCTCCCGCGTCTACGTCTCTATGATATTTCTGTGTGTTCGCCATTCCAATAACGGTTCTCCCTCCCCCCGCACAGGGCCTTCTGCATTGGGCCGACCATACCTCAAAGAGTACATCACCTCCCGTAAGTGCATTTAAAAAGCCGGCCAAGAGCACAATCAACTTCCTCCTTGCCCCACGGTGCCCGGGGTGGGGGGGGCAGACCACGGGTTTGCTGTCTCTGCGGAGTTTGCAACCCTACAACCCCGTGGGCTTCTCCTCCGGGCGCCCCAGTTTCCTCCCACACTCGAGTTGACTCGAGGATTGTTACGGGGTTGGCCCCTAACATTACGGGCACTGTAGATGGACAAGTTGAACGGCGGTGCTGGCCCGAAGGGCTGAATGGCCTCCTCCTGCACCTATTGCCTTCGTTTTCTAAGCCAACATAGAGAATGGAGCGGCTGGGCTTGTACACTCTGGAGTTTAGAAGGATGAGAGGGGATCTCGTTGAAACATATAAGATTGTTAAGGGCTTTGGACACGCTAGAGGCAGGAAACATGTTCCCGATGTTGGGGGAGTCCAGAACCAGGGGCCACACACACACACAGTTTAAGAATAAGGGGTTGGCCATTTAGAACGGAGACGAGGAAACACTTTTTCTCACAGAGAGTGAGTGGTGAGTCTGTGGAATTCTCTGCCTCAGAGGGCGGTGGAGGCAGATTCTCTGGATGCTTTCAAGAGAGAGCTAGATAGAGCTCTTAAAGATAGCGGAGTCAGGGGATGGGGAGGGAGGAGGAAGGGGGGGATATGAAAGGCAAGGAAGATGACGGGAACGAGGAGGGGAGTAGATGAGTGAAGAAACAGAAGGAGAAGGCAGGCGGTGGAAATGATTGTGGATGATCAAGCCATGATCACAGTGAATGGCGGTGCTGGCTCAAAGGGCCGAATGGCCTCTACTCCTGCACCTATTGTCTATTGTCTTGTAGGTCGAAGGTCGATTGGCCTTGCGTACATTGTAAATAGATCCCCTGTGAGTGTGTGTGAGTGAGTGTGTTGGTGTGTTGTACAGTTGGTGTGAGTGAGTGTGTGTGTGTGTGAGTGTGGTGTGAGTGTGACGGTGTGGAATAACATAGTGAGGTGGTGTGTGAGTGTGTGGTGTGTGTGTTGAGTGTGTGATGTGTGTGTGTTTGTGAGTGTTGTGTGTGTGTGTGTAATGAGTGATTGTGTGTGTGTGTGTAGTGTGTGTGTGTGTGTGAGTGTTGTGTGTGTGAGTTGTTGGTGTGTGTGTGTGTGTGTGTGTGAGTGTGTGTGTGTGTGAGTGTGCGTGTGTGTGTGTGTTGGTGTGTGTGTGTGTGTGTGTGTGTGTGTGTGTGTGAGTGTGAGTGAGTGTGTGTGTGTGTGGTTGCTTGTGTGTGATGTGTGAGTTTTGGTGTGTGGTGTGTGTGTGTTGGTGTGTGTGATAGTGTGTGTGTGTGTGTGTGTGTTAGTGTGGTGTGGGTGTGGTGTGTGAGTGCCAGATCGCTGCCCAGCACAGACTCGATGGGCCGAAGGGCCCGTGGGACATTGACAATCGGCGATGCCCGAGGCCAGGGTGGCGTGTGGCTCTGTCCATGCCGGCGCCGGGCAGCGACTCCTCTAGATCCCTGTGATGGTGGGGAGGTCAGAACCCGCGATGGAGCGGGCAGTGTCCAGCCCTCTCTGTGGTCACCTCCGCTGTTTCTCATTCCCCTGACGTTTTGCTCTCTCTCCCCCCCCCTCCCTCCCACTCTCTATCCCCCTCTCCTCCTCTCTCCCTCTCTATTTCCCTCCCGCTCTCTCTCTCCCTCTTTCTTCCTCTCCCTTCTCTATCTCTCACTCTCTCCCTCCCCTTCTGCCCCCTCACGCCTCCTCATCTCTCCCTCTCTATCCCCCTCTCCCCGTGTTCCCCCCTCCACTCTCTCTCTCCTTCATAGCCTTTCTCTCACTCTCTCTATCCCCTCTCCTCCTCGATCTCTCACTCCCCCTCTTCTCTATCTCTCCCCCCTCTCTCTCTCTCACTCTCTCTCTCTCACTCCCTCTCCACTCTCATTCTCAATCCCTCTCTCCCTCCCTCTATCCCCCTATCATATCTCTCTCTCTCCTCCCTCTCTCTATTTATCCCCTCTCTCTCACGCCTCTCCTCTCTCTATCTATCTCTCTCACTCACTCCTACCCTCTCTATCCCCCTCTCCCCCTCTCACTCTCTCTCACCCCTCCTCTCTCTCCCTCTCTCACTACCCCCCTCTCTCTCTCTACCTATTCTCTCCTCCCTCTCCCTCTCTCTCACCCCCTCTACTCCCTCTCCCTCTATCTCTATCTCTCTCCCGTCCCGCTCCCATTCTGTGAGGGAAGCATCGTAAAGTAGAACTGCGCCTATTGAAGGCAGAGATAGTCACGACCGGTATGTCCCTCGTTTGCCTGTGCGGACCGTGTGGGTTTTCTGCGGGAGCTCCGGTTTCCTCCCGCACTCTTGACGACGTGCGCCGTTTGTCGGCCAAATGGCTTTTTTTTTTTTTGTAAATTGGTGATCCCCCCCCCCCCCGGTCGGCGCGCAGGCACGTGCTAACGCAGGGGGGGGGGGGGGGGGCGGGGGGCGGGACGCAGGCCGACGGGCCGAAAGGGCCTGTCTCCGCGCTCTCTCTCTAGACCGTGGCGCAGTGGGTAGAGACGGCTGCCTCGCCGCGCCCAGAGACCCACGGGGGGGGTTCGATCCCGAACACAGGCGCTGCCCGCGCAGAGTTTGCACGTTCCCCGAACTAGACTCATTTAACCAACAAAGGGGAGGCCATTTCAGACTGAGGTGAGAAAAAAACCTTTTCACCCAGAGGGTTGTGAATCTGTGGGATTCCCTGCCACAGAGGGCAGTGGAGGCCAAGTCACTGGATGGATTTAAGAGAGAGTTGGATAGAGCTCTAGGGGCTGGTGGAGTCAAGGGATATGGGGAGAAGGCAGGCACGGGTTATTGATTGGGGATGATCAGCCATGATCACAATGAATGGCGGTGCTGGCTCGAAGGGCCGAATGGCCTCCTCCTGCCCCCATTGTCTATGTTTCTGTGTAACACGCGATTACATTCGAGCCGTCCACAGTGGACTGACACGGGACAGGGGGAATAATGTTTTAGTGTGAGGTCAGGTCCGATTACAGATGGTGTCGGAGGTGGAGGGGGGGGGGGGGGGGGGGGAGGGGAAGGGGGGCTGTGGACAATGTCTCCCTAACCCCCTCCTCCCCCTGCCCACCCCCCTCGTCTCTCTACAGTCACCCATCCAGTGATCTACGACGCAGGGCTCTTTGTCAGACCCAAACGTGCAGGTACGACTCTCCCCACCTCTCCTTCCACCTCTTCCTCTCCAAGAAAGAAAGAAAATCCCCCCTAGAGCAACTCCCGCACCAGTATGAGAGCCGAGAACCGAAAGCACTCCTTCCATTTCTGTCCCTCACCTCTCTCCCCTCTCCAAGAGACGCCTCCCGCCCCCGAGCACGGACTCTCCCCCTCTCCGCTCCCGCCTTCCTCTCTCCTCCTCTCTCTCTCTTCCCTCCTCTCCTCTCTTCCCCACCCTACTCCCTCCCTCTCTTCCCAATCTCACCTCTACAATTCCCTTCCTCTCTCCTCCCTCCCCCTCCCTCCTCCTCTGACCTCGCTCATTTCACTCTCCCTCTCCTTTCCACCTCTCCTCTCCTTCCTCCCTTCTCTCTCCCTCCTCTCCTCTCCTTTCCCCACCTCCCTCTCCTTTTCCTCCCTATCTCTCCCCACTCTCCTCCTACCCTCTCCTCTCCTTCCTCCTCTCTCCCTCTCTCTCTCGCTCTCTCCTCCCTCATCCCCCTCCCCCTCCCCCTCGCCCCCTCTCTCTGCCCCTCTGTGCCTGTAACCTGTGTGTTGTTTCTTCTCCACCCCAGGGAGTGGCTTTTTCCAGCAATGTTTGGCCAAGCTGCTGGGCGTTGGTATCGGGGTCTCGCTGGTCGCTGCCCTCATCTATTACTTCTGGTACCGTCGGCTCAAGTGAGTGTCCCCTCCCCTCCCCTCCCCCCCAACCTCCCCTCCCCTCGCCCCCTCTGCGCTGGGGCCAAGGCACGGACAGTGAGGGCCGAGGAAGGCTCCTGTTGACTGCCTGCTCTGTGTGTGTGTGTGTGGACAGAGCGAGGCTTCACGCCGAACCTCGCCGCGCGGGACCCCGGACGAACCTGAAGCCTGAACGGACACACAGCACACACGACGCACACAACGCACACGCACGCACGTGCACAACACACGCACACACGCTACACTACCGACGCACTGCACGCACACACAGACACGTGTAACACACGCACCACTCACACCGCACACACGCCACACACTCACACAAAACAAAAACGCACGCACACACACACGCACACGCACGCACACAAACGCACGCACACACGCACACACCACGCACACACGCACACACGCACACACGCACACACACACGCTCACACGCACGCACACACACACACGCACAACCACACACCCGCGGAACGCACAACACACCGTGTCCGCACGCACACGTCACGTGTACACAAGCACGCGTGTACACACCACACACACTTACGCACACACACACGCACGCACCACACACACGCACGCACACCACACACACGCACGCAGCACACATACACACGCACACACACACACACACCACACACACGCAACACACACACCACGCACACACACGACACACGCACACGCCCGCACGTGTACGCCACACGCAGCAACACACGTGTACACACGCACACGCACACACAGGTGTACACACACACACGTGCACACACGCACACACGACACACCAACCCACACACACGTGCACGCCACCACACACGGACTCGCACACACACGAGTACCACGCACACTCTACGTGTACACACGCACACTCACTGTACACACGACACACACATCTTGACACACGGACACACACACACACACACACCACACTTTACACACGACAACACACACACGGACACGCACACACACAACACACACACACGGCACACACACACACACACAGCACACGACACACAACAACGCACACACACACGCACACGACACGCCACACACACGCACGGTCACGCACACACATCACATACACAACACCTACACACGACAACGCACCACACACACACACACGGACACGCACACACACACACACACACCACCAACACGCACACACATCACACACAGACACGGCACACACCACGGACACGCACACACACACACCATACAACACGCACCGCACACACACACACAGCAGTAGAAATAACACAAACACACACACACCACACACGGACCATCACTAACACACTCGACACACACACACACACACGAGCACACACACACACTCACAACGCACACAACGGACACACACACACACAACGGGACACAACGGAACCCACACACACACGGACACCCGACACACACACACACACGGACACACACACACACACACACAGGACACACCACACACACAAAACAGGACACACACACACACACCAACAGGACACACAACACACACACAAACGGACACACACACACACAACACGGGACACACACACACAACTCCACACACACACACACAGCAACACACGGACTACACACACACACGACACACACACACACACACACACAACACGCACACACGGACACTCACAACCACACACACACCGGGACACACACACCACGACACACACACACACTCACACACGCGCACCGCAACACCAACACCGCACACACACACACACGACACACAACAACACACACACAAACACACACACAACAACACACGGGGACACACACACACACCACACGGGGACACACACACACCACACACAGACACACACACACCAACAACACCCGCACACGGACACACACACACACACACACCACACACGGACACTCCACACACACACACACTCGGGACACACACACACACACTCACAACACACACACACACGGTGACACACACACACACACACACACTCACACACCACACACACGGACACACACCACACACACACACACCCACACACCTCCACTAACGACATCACACACACAAACACACACACACACCCGGACACAACACACACACACATAAACGGACACACACACACACACAACACACGGAACACACACACACACACACACAACGGACACACACCACACACACACACACACACGACACACACACACACACACGGACAACACACAACACACACACACACACACACACAACAACGGACGACACACACACAACACACACTCCACACCCGTTGGATTAAAGACACCTGAGCCTAAAGCCTCGTGGATCCCACACGCGTGTAATCTTCCAGGAAAAGGTCACGGAACAGCAACCGTCCCCCCCCCCCCCCCACACACACACACAACTCAAAGAGGGAGGGACCGAGGCAGAAACTACCCAGAGCCTGGTATAAAGAGTCATGAAGTGGGGAGGGGAGGGGGTACAGCCAAGGGCCGATGGGCTGAAGGACTCGCCGTTCCTCAGTCCCGCCCACCTAGACTCCGACGCTCTCTCCCCCCCCCCTCCCATCCCAACCCTATACCCCTTCCCAATCCCAAGGGAAACCTGACGCAGCTGGGAGTCCCTTCCACCCACCCCCGTCATACCCAGCGGAAACCCGCTCACTCTCTGACACTCCCTTGCCCAGTTTGCATTGGCTAGATCCCATCGGCAGGCTGGGCAGTCCCACTCGGCCCATCGGCCCTGCTGCTGTCCCGCGCCCGCAGCCAACAACTGACCATTGTGGGCTCCGCCTGCCCTTCCTGCCCGTTTTTCCCCCATTCGAGTCCAATCGGCCCGTCAGCTCCGGTGATACCCCGCCCCCACCGTGCCAAGTTGCGAGGTTTGGAAGCTGGGTGGGGGGGGGGGGGGGGGGGTCCCTCCCCCGGGGGTAACGCTGTCCTGTCTTGGCCCCCGCAGGAGGGCGAGGGAGCAGGGGGAGGAGCCGTCCGATTACGAGGAGCGGCCGGCCCAGGGCAAACGGCGGAGCGCCCCCCGCAACCGGCGCGACGACCGCGGCAGCAATTACGCCCTCCAGGCCAGCCCAGGTAAGCCGGGAATCACCGGCAGTCCCGGCAACCCCCCCCCCCTCCCCCCGCCCCGCAGGCAACCCCCTCCCCTCCCGTCCCCGTCCCCGACCCCAGGGTCAGGGAGCCACGGGTGGAGGCGCAGGTCCAGGGCAACGTCAGCCAGGACCCCACCCTACTTTTGGCTGGAAGGTTGCGTGTGAACTAGCGTGTATAGGCCACACGTGTGTGTGTTGAGTGGGTTGGTGAGAGGGGGGTTGAGGAGGGGGGTGAGGGTGTGGAAGGGAGGGGGAGGGAGGGGGGAGGGGGGTAGGGTGTGAGGAGGAGGGGGGGTGAGGGTGTGAGGAGGAGGGGGGGTGAGGGGGGAGGGGGGGGTGAGGGGGAGGGGGGGGTGAGGGAGGGGGGAGGGGGGTGAGGGAGTGTGGAGGAGGATGGGGGGGGGTGAGGGGGGAGGGGGGGGTGAGGAGGGAGGGGGGGGTGAGGAAGGGAGGGGGGGGTGAGGGGGGGGGATGGTGAGGGGAGGGGGGGTGAGGGGGGAGGGGGGGGATGAGGGGGGAGGGGGGGGTGAGGTGTGAGGGAAGGAGAGGGGGGGAGGGGGGGCGGGGGGGGGGTGCGGGGGGAGGGGGTGGGTGACGTGGGGGAGGGGGGTGAGCGGGGGGGGCTGGGGGGGGGGGGGGGTAGAGGGGGGGGAGGGGGGGGAGCGGGTGGGCGGGGGGGTGAGGGTGTGCGGCGAGGGGGGGTGCGGGGGCGTCGGGGGCGCGGGGAGAGGA